>ML788516.1:385139-409481 GCA_009831015.1 Picea engelmannii | reverse complement strand
TGAAAAATAATGTCAATATATTGTAGTTATTGTGGGGGGGATGTGGGGTCTCAAAGGGTTTTTAGGTATTGGGGGGTATAAAAAGGGGTTTCTAGTAAAAATAGGGGTTTATTTTATTGTAAAGATGTATTGGGAGGGGGGCTCAAAAAAAGGATTTTGGGAGGTATTTATCAATATCTAGTGAAATTAGGGGTATTATTTAATATCCCATGAACGTAGGCGCTATGTCACACATTCATTGAGTGAAGACCCTATGAAAACACAAAATCTACAACAATTTGAATTGCAATGACAAAAGTTGCGACAACGTTTGTGATTGCAAATTTACAGAAATTAGATCAACGTCGAGTTGCAACTTAAGATTGTAGGACTCATGACATAAGTGTTGGACCATTGGTTGTCATTGATTTTGTTGGATAGTTGGTTGTCATTGATGTGAACAAAAGTAGTTGTCATTGATGTCAACATATGTGATGGATGCATTTGAATAAGTATACAAGAAGACCCAAAGGTGTGGTTATGAATCCTAGAGTTATTTGAGGAATAAGGACATGAAGGATAGTGTAAATGCATGTAACACACTCATTGATGGATAGGCCTTGTCATGTCGTTTCAAACAGTGGGTGGTACATCATGTAGTTCCTCACGACTGATGAGTTATTAGGTCATGAAGTTGGAAGCCCCCAAGAATAGTTAAGAAGCCTCTAAATGGTTGCAACAAGAAGTTATTAGTTGGCCCCAAAATGGGGAAAAAAAGGGTAAAATCGTTGTAAACAAGAAGTTGACACATGGTGTATAGCATGATTGAGACATATCATGAGTGATATGGTATATGATTGAGTCACATTTCATGGTATATGGTTTATGGATGTTGACACATGGTTAAGGCATATGGTTTGAGGTTTTGATGTTGGAAAGTTGGTTTGGATAGTTGGTTGTCATTGATGTCAACCCTTGGAGAAGTCCAGAATCCCTAGAGATGTGGTTGAGATAGATTAATAGTTAGTTGTCATTGATGAAGTGGTTGATGTCAACATATGGGAGATTGTTGGATAGTTGGTTGTCATTGAGGTCAACCCTTGGAGATTGATGTCAACCCTTTGAGAAGTCCGGAAGTCTTAGAGATGTGGTTGAGATAGATGGATAATTATTTGTCATTGATGGAGTGGTTGATGTCAACATATGTGTTGGGTGCATTTGATGAAGTCTACATATATCCCCAAAGGTATGGTCATGGAACCCATAATTAATCGAGGAATAAAGACATGAAGGTCATTGTATTTGCAAGTAAGACAATCATAGATGGATAGTACACATCATGCCATTTTTTGTGATAGGTGGTACATCATGTGGATCCTTACGGTTGAGGATATATGGCCTTGTAAAGATTGGAGGAACCTCAAGAATAATCTAGAATCTCCTATTAGGTCAACAATAAGTCAATTATTCTAGAATCCTCTAGAAAGGCTTCAATAATTTTGCTAGTCAAAGTGGTTGAACCAAGAAGTTAATTATGGGTAAAGTAGTTGTAAAAAAGAAATTATGAGTTTACTAATTATGGGTATAGTAGTTGCAACAAGAAAGTACAGGTTGACCCTAAAAGTAAGAAAAAATGGTAAAACAATCATGACCATAAAATGAGGAAAAAGAGTAAAACAGTTATGACCCTAAAATGAGGAAAAAGGGTAAACAATTATGAAGCTAAAATTATGAAAAAGGGTAAAACAATTATGACCCTAAAATTAAGAAAAAAAGGTAAAACAATTATGACCCTAAAATTAGGAAAAAGGGTAAAACAATTGTAACAAGAAAATAATTAATTGTAAAGTGGTTACAACAAGAAATTAATTAAAGGTAAACTAGTTTAAAAACAATTAAATGGAAGAGTATAAATACACATCAAGAGTCTCTCATTCTCACACACATGTTCATTGATTAACTATCTAGTGAACACTTGATCTATTGGCGAATATGAGGTAAAGTAAAGGGGATGCTTGTTCCAGGTTGTAGGAAGGTATGATTATGTAGCAGGGTCGTCACATGTTATGAGGTATGTCATTGTGTAAGTTTTTAGGGTTATATCTTGGTAATGTTATGGCTCATATTGGTGGCATGGCTTGGTGATATATTGGATATTATGGTTTATGCTTGATTTACATCTTGAGAGTTTTGGTACTTGTTTAGTACATGGTTTATGGCATATATTGTGATACATGTTTTAGGCAGTTTGGTTGAGTTTTATTTTTGAAGATATTGGTACAATTTGATGCTGCATAACAGTGAGGGTTTGATACATGGTTGATGTGATAGTTCATTAGACTTATTTCATGGATGGTATGGCACATGCTTAAGGCATATCTTGGAGGCCCCTTTTTGTTTATGGTTGCATATGGTGGCAGTTCATGCTTTGGTGTTATTCTTGAGACATATCCTTGGTACATTGTATATGGTTGTTATGGCTCATTCTTAGAGGCACATATTTGTAATATTGGAATATACTTGAGGCATATACTTGGTATATGATCTTGGTTGATTATGATGCATGCTTGAGGTTTTGGTTTATACATTGATGCATATGTTGGTACACAATTGGTGATTGATGTACATGGTTAATGGTTGATGTACATGGTTGATTGTTGAGGTACATGGTACAGGTGTTGGTGCATGGTTTATGCACTTGTTGTTGTACAAATGTTGGTGCATGGTTGATGCACATGTTGTCGTACAAGTTGTGGTACATGGTTGATGCTTGGTAGGGTACATGTTGATGGTTGGTACATGCTTGGTCGAAGCATGTGTTGGTGATGTTGGACATATAGTTGAGAGGTGTCCTTGGTATATGATCCATGTGAGAGGATCTGGTTGAGTATCAGTGACAATGACAGGTTAGACAGGTTGGTCAATGATAGGTTGATGTGACAGGTTGATAGTGCCAGTGGCAATGATAGTAACAATGATGCTGACAATGAAAGTGGTAGTGTTGGTGGTAGTGACACTGGCAGTGATGGTGGTAGTGACAGTTGGTCTACACTTGTATTTCAGGGTGACAAGATGGGGTAAGGAAAGGGGGTTGTAGCGTCCTTCAGGTCGGTTCCAGAGAACACAAGGAGTTGGAGATTCCTTCATGTTGGATCGTAGAAATAGGGGGTCGTATCCTCCTTCTAGCTGTAGCTGAAGAATTGGGAAGTTGGTGCTTCCAATGAAAGTATTCTTTGATATATAAGAAAAAATTTTGTGGTTTTCTCCCATTTCAGTTTCCACGTAAATTATGGTGTACTGTGTATGATGTGATGTGATTCTTATTATTTTTATATGCTCATTATACATTGATTATATATTGATGATATATTGGTCTACACTTGTATTTCATGGCGACAATATAGGGCAATGAAAGGGGGTTGTAGCCTCCTTCCAGTCGATGTCAGAGAACATAGGGAGTTGGATCTTCCTTTAGGTTGGATACTATAAATAGTGGATCCTATCCTCCTTCCAGCTGCATATGAATAATTGGGAAGTTGGTGCTTCCAATGAATGTATTCTTTGATATATAAGAAATCATTCTGTGGTTTTATCCCATTTGGATTTCCACATAAATTCTGGGGTACTATGCATTTGATGTGATGTGATGCTTCTTATGTTTATATGCTCATTATACATTGATGATATATTGATGATAAAGTTAACATATATATATATATTGTGGTTAAAAGTGGTAAAAGTGCTCATACTGATTCACTCCCCCTCTCAATATTCCAAGATTTGGTACATGGTTGATGCATGATATGGTACATGGTATGGTACATGTTTTGGTACATAGTTGATGTACATGGTATGGTGATGGTTTTGGTATCCATATGAGTGTATATGGTTATAGTTGGTTGATGATGGTATATCAGTTTCAGTGACAGTGATGGTGATAGAGATAGTGGAAGTTACAGGTTGAAGTGACAATAGAAGTGACAGTGACAGTGACAGTGACAAGTTGTTGTATTGGTGAAATTGGCAGTTATACATTAATCAATGGTAGTGACAGTTTGAGTCTACACTTATATTTCAAGGTAGAAGGACGAGGAAATGAAATGGGGTTGTAGCCTCCTTCCGATTGGTGCCAGAGAACTCGGGGAGTTGGAACTTCCTTCAGGTTGGAGCCTGTAAATCAGGGGGTTGTATCTTTCTTCAGGTTGGTGCTAGAGAGCACAGGGAGTTGTATCTTTCTTCACGTTGGAGCCTATAAACTATGGGGTCGTAGCCTCCTTCTAGTTGTAGCTGGAGAATTAAGGGAGTTGTAGCTTCCTTTAGGTTGGTGCCTATGAATAAGGGGGTTGGTTCCTCCTTTCAGTTGGTGCTAGAGAATTGGGAAGTTGGTGCTTCCTATGAATGTATTCTTGATATATATAAGAAATCATTTCGTGGTTTTCTCCCTTTTGGGTTTCCACGTAAATTATGGTGTATTGTGTATCTGTGGTTGTTTATTATGCACTGATGAATGATATTTTTTTATGATGCAATGATATATTGAATGCATAAGTGATAAACTATTGAATATTGCTGATAATGTTGAATTTTATATATACTGTGAATGAAAGTGGTAAAAATTGCTCATATTGATTCACCCCCCTCCCTCTCAGTATTCCAACAATAAGGAAACTAAACATTAACCACACTTGAATTGAAATTAATCGTTCTATAAAATTTGGAATTACGACAAGTTAAGAAACAAAACAACTACAAAATTAAATGAACATAATTGAAATGCTAAACCCTATTCTTAATGTTATAGGAAGTACCTGAATAAGGAGGGGGCCCTTCCCCCTTAGAAAAGACACTGGTCTACAAAATCAAAATCACACGAACATCAACACATCAACATGCGAATAAGAGAAGAATGGAAATTATATTGTAGAAGTCTGAAATTTACAATAACAAAGGAATGTTATCGCCATAATAATTCCCCTCAAACTCAAGGGAGTTGGGGTGTTTATATAATACAATTGATGTCTAAAATAAAACAAAAGGAAAGATGGAAAACCATTAGAATCGGGTTGTTCATTCATTTACATTGATATTGTCAAATTTTGGTAAAGATTGAACATGTGCTGACTTAGATCAGTTGAGCGACAATTGGTAAGAAAACCAATTTCTCTTTTGGTTGTCCACTTGCCTCCTATCACCTTCCTATGTGAGGAATGTTCCTTGACTGTCAGTTGTAATGTTTACTGATGTGTTGGCAGACTTTGTACTAAAGGTTGCAACAACTACATTGTACTCAGAGTTGCAAAAACAATATCATACTCGGAGTCACAACAATGGAGAGGAATTGCAACCACTGTAAGGAGTTGCAATGACTATAAGGAGATGAAACTACTATAAAGAAACCACTATAATTGCTTTTGTATAGAAGTGTTAATGCACAAAAGTAACAAGTTCCTTAAGAAATATGTAAGAATAGCATAAAAATGGCATATGGGGAAAGATTCATACATTGATGAAAAGTGAGGTAAAAGTGGATAAGGAAGGTATCAAAAAGGAAATGATCAGCGGAAAATGGTAAGGAAAAAGGTATTAGATGGGTGCTTAAAGTATGCCAATTTAGGCACCTGTCAGTATGTACTATTAAAAAATGTCATCTCAAAGAATTTCAATGTCTATAGGTGTTCAAGGATTATGAACTAGTCATTCAATGGATGCAAGATCAAACTCATGTACTAAATTTAGGACTCATGCCCATATCTCAACAATTGAAGGAGATTGCGACCTTGTTCCAAGAAATTTTATTTCTTCATATTTATAGAGAACATAATAATTTGGTAGACTCATTTTCAAAGGAGGCACTCCTTCTTCCTCCCAACTCTGATTACCCAGATGAATTCAAGGATGATACTTTAATTTCCAAACATAGTATTTTATTCATTTAGTTATCAACACTATTTCGATATATGTCATAAACCTCTTTATGATTATGATAATGATAGTTTTGGCGTTCTTTGCAATCAATATATGAGTGTTGAACTTTTTTTTTGTCAAAGCTCAACTATAGTTCACTCTAGTGGACAAATATTCCTTGAAATTACTTTGTCTTTTTTTCCCTAATGCAATCAATTTACATATGGAATGTATAATTCAATTTTTATTGAAATAAAGAGTATGATTTTTTTAGAAAAAAAACTTCAATAATATGTATAATTTATGATTATATTATTCAATATCTCAAAATGTCACCTTTAAACTTCAATGTCCATATTAACTCCCCCACATCAACTAAAATTTCCCATATCAATTAGAATTTTGGCATAAAGAGAAGTAAACATATCAACTAGAATTTTGGCATAAAGAGAAGTAAAGAATATGGTGTCAACTTGGAAAAATGGACCATCAAATTACTTTACTAAAAAAATCTCAATCTAAGAAAATAGTAATCAACATAATTGTGATAGCCATGAGATTTACATTTGTTTTCATAGATAGTTTCAAATATAAGTGATTCATGTAGTGGAGTAAGAAAACTATATCAACACCATTTTATTTTTGCATTAAGAGAAGTGAAACTCTTTACAAGTCGGGTAGAAAAGATTTCTATGTCAATAAGACTAATAATAACAAGATTGATAATAATATGAAAACAATTCGACATCTCATCTTTAATATAATTAGTTTTTTCAAAATAAAATTTTAATCATAAAATAAATAAATTTATTTCAATTCATAAAAAACATAAAATCAATTTAATCCAAAAACATTTTAAATTATTAAATTATTGAGAAGTTTGAAAATATTATTGTTATTATCTTTTTATGATTAATAAATATAAACTTAAGATGGATATATTTAAGTGTATTTTTATAACAACAATTCAAAAAACTCAAAATTAAAGAATAACTAACTTTCAAGTAATATTTTCTTTACTTAGCATCTTTAAATGGAATTATTATAATTTTTTATATCAATTTTAACAATTATGTTTATAATAAATACATCCATTTTTATTTTATCACCTTTATGTCTTTTTTGATAAGTGTAAAGGTAGATTAATGATAGAAAATATGAATAATAAATGATGAATAAATGGTAAGGAGAATAAACCATGCATATTTTTATATCAATTTCAATAATTTTGATTATAATAAATACATTCTTTTTTCTTCATATCTTTTTTTATAAATGCAAGAAAAAATTAATAAGTGATGTATGGTAGCTTAGTTTCTGCCAAGTAATGAACTAAGCTACCATGTTGGACACATCTCTTTATTCACAAATTAAGTTATTTGAGAATTGTTTTTCCCTTTTCATAACTATTACCAAATTTAGTGCATGCAATGAGGTCAATCGCAAGGTTTCTCAAATGGTCGCTTACTTCTATTTCATTATATCCAATACACTTTCTAAGAATTTCCTCAAAATAATCGAACATTTTTACTATGTGATCCACAATATATTTCACATACCCCTACATATATCAATGAAGGTTCACCGATAGACAATTTAGTGTGTATAGAAATTAGAGAGAACATTCATTTAACAATGTTAATGACAAGCAAGGGTGCATGCATCACCTTAAGTTTGTCAATGTGGAAAGTTGGGGCTACCATGCGGTGTTGGGGAGTCCATGCCTCTATCTTGGCCACTAGCAGTCCTTTGCTAAGGAAATAATTGTTTCCTTTCTATTGTAAATGAGACTCTCCATAGCTAGAGCTATGCTTGGATGATGATATCTATTTTACTAGTTCTGGTTGGAATACAGTCAGTCATGGCTCCACACCCCATCACAATATGAATTGCCTCCCTGCACAAATTCTAACATTTTATCATGTGCCTGAATAAAAGTAATAGGCACATGATCTAAATAACTCGTTTTGTTCTTTCCATTTGCATATGTACTGCATCCAACACAAATAAGGATAACAAAAAGAACTCTCAGTGTAGACAATTTATCTTTGTTGTACGACATGATTTACGAATAACTTGCGGATATATGTATTGAAATCTTATCCATTTTTAGTGTTCAATCATAGGGCACAAAATTCAACAGGGAAAAACAATAAATAATCATCTATCAAGATAAATGAAGAGTTCTTCATTGTGAGCACTAAAAATAGATAAGTTGGCTAATGTCGATTAAAAAATCCATCAAACTAAACCCTAGGCTAGTAGTGACAACAAGGTGACACAAAGGAAGACTTTGCAAGCCCCAGGTGAGTAGTTTATTTTAATGTTGTAAAACAAAAATCAAAGCATTGAAAAAAACATCAATCATTAACCTGTACTCATTTTTTTTTAGATTAAAGAGCCTCTTAAATTTACAATGTCACCTCTATAAGAAGAGGTTCAATTCATCTGCCAATGACAATACAAAAAAATCATTTAATTTCTTTTTAAATACAAAAATTCAAGATAACAATGTTAAACATTGAAAAACACCATAAATTTATGGTCAACATATTAACTAATATACAATCAACTTGCAAACTCATTACTATAATTCCCTTTACCAAAACTAATTAAAAAAATATAAAAATATAAAAATAATAAATAATAAAATATGAAATATAATTCCAGAAAATATAAAAATATGAAAATAATAAATAATAAATAAACATAAAATAAATATATTCCTTAATCTAATACAAATGATTTTCCCTTTCCTAATGACGTCATACCCCTTACCGAATGACGTCATACCCCTTACCGAATGATGTTATCCACTTGCCATATGTATATGTGGAAAGGGGGAAAGTAACAAGTGACTCAACAATCACCACCACACTATTGATTAACATAACTTGAGGACTCCTAAGAATGCCATACCAATTGATATACGATTTTCATTTAACTAATCATCCCTCAACTATAAAATTCTATAGAATATAACATGTGTAATTAATTTAATATAAAATATAACATTCACAATGTGATAAAAGATTCTTTTATAAGTCAAAATAAAAATATGTCGCAGTACACTTATATTGGCATAATGTTAATGATATACTTTAGAGGGATCCAGATAAGCATAATAACCTTCCAACAGGAAGGACAAAAGATGGAGAATGAATGTCAAATCAACATCAGTGATTGTATATAATTTGTTGGATTAGTTTGAGGAGAAAAGCATGAGAATCAAATTAATGTAAATTCAAATTATTATTATATTTATACCGCATTGAAAGATATATGGAAGACCATCTTTAAAATATATCAAGAACTATATAAATGGTTAGTGATGTTTTTTTTTCATATGCTCGTGTAACATTTATGAGGCTATTGAAATGACAATTCACTATCTTAATTCATAAACAATTGTGTATTTGGATTACATTCTTATGATCAACAACACTTGGGAGGAGTTGTTGCATCTGTTGACCAAATATTTACAACATTACATTACATAGAAATAATATATTAATCAATAAAAAGAAGTGCACATTATAAAAAAGTGCACATTTTAGCAATAAGAACTTGTATATTTATACCAAGTAAAGTTTCAGACAAATTAGGGTTTGATTCTTGATCCTTGGAAATCCAGTGACGACTTGGGGATTTCGGGCTCATTATCTTTGGAATGGAACAGGTATACGAGAGCGCTTTGTGGGGTGGGAATCCACCTCTGTTCGAATGAGTATAGTCTACTCTAGATGGGCGGAGATCAGTCGGGCTCACTTACGACAAAAAGTGTCTATAATGTTGTAGCAAACAGGTTGTGTCCCCAACAAATCCTAAGTTGGCGCCTCTAGATCTGGACATGGGACCTAGCATTAAAGATTAAAATTTTCATGTGGCTAGTTATCGAAGGAAAGACTCTAACTTGGGACACCCTTCAACAAATGGGGTGGTATGGCCTGGGACGTTGCTCTTTATGTAACTTAGAAACATAATCTATCTCTCATCTGTTTGTGGATTGCCGGTTTCCCCACACCCTTTGGATGGAGTTACTTGACCACTATAAAATCACCACCCCTTGGGAAGGCCGATCCGTTAGCAACTGTATGGAGGAGTGGATAAAGAAGGAAAATGTATATAAAACCTTCTCGATTATAGCATGCTGGAACCTCTGGCTAGAAAGAAACATGTACATTTTTTAGTCGTCGACGCCAACTTTAAAGAGGGTCAATATTCTTGTTAAAAGCATGGTGGACAGTTCATACAGAGCGAACATAAATCGGACACAACACAGGATAACGAAGACACCCGAGATTAATATGGATTCAATCTGTTGGTTCGACGGAGCTTCACAAGAGGATTGTCTCCTTAGCGGAGTGGGGGGTATTATAAAAATTTCAGGTAACACTATAGTCAGATGGGATCTAAATTGTGTTTGGGGCACTAATACTAGGGTGGAGCTCCTGGGACTATGGACCTCCTTATTATTAGCTTAGAGATTAAACTTTTTGCAGATACATGTTTTAGGAGACTCAAAGGTCATTCTTGACTAGACCACCCATTCTTGCAACATAAATGTGGCTAATTTATGGGGATGGAAGAAGAAGATTTGTGAATTGATTCAGTTTTTCTCTGTTATAAAATTTGATCATATTTTTAGGGAGGAAAATACGGAGGTTGATTCACAATCAAAACTTGCGCTTCATGTCCTTGAGGGGAAGCTCTTCTTCAACATTTGGCAGGATGCCTAGGAGGCCCCCCTGCACACTCTTTGGCTATATAATTGACTGTTGGTAGCATCCAATACATTCTCTTTTTATGGTTTTAGCAGTCATTCCTTTACTCTGGCTAGTAATTGGAGGCGATGGGCATGGGCCTTCTAGATAGGAGGATTTTTATATATGTAATTATGTAATCAAATCTGAGACATAATATTTTTGTAACTTAACTCTGGATATGCTCTTCAGGTATTTTGGATGACAAGTAATTTCATGTAATTTCTGAGAACCACATATATAAAAAATATGGAGAAATTTTCTATTGGAAAAAAAAAGGGTGGGGTAAGGGAATAATAGAGTAAAACATATTATGTTTTACTCTATTATTCCCCATATATATGAGGGTGAGGGTGAGGGTGAGAGTGAGGGTGAGGGTGGGGTGGGGGAATAATAGAGTAAACCATATTATGTTTTACTCTATTATTCCTCATATATATGAGGGTTAGGGTGATGGTGAGGCTGGGGGTGGGGCAAATATATGAGAAATGTGTAATGTGTAACCCTTGATGGTGAGGGTGGGGGTGGGGCAAATTTATGAGAAATGTGTAATGTGTAACCCTCAGGTGGGGGTGGGGAAAATATATGAGAAATGTGTAATGTGTAACACTCATATATGAGGGTAGGGGTGGGGGAGTAATAGAGTAAAACATATTATGTTTTACTCTATTATTCCTCATATATATGAGGGTGGGGGTGTGGAAAATATATGAAAAAAGTGTAACACATTTCTCATATATTTTACCCCTTCATGTATAGATGGAAGTGCACATTTTAACAATAGGAAATTGCATATATAGATGGACTAAGCATTGGTATAGTGATTATTTTAGTATATTATATAGAGAGTATATACTAGTCAATATAAAGAAGTGTACATTTGAGAAATAAAAACTTCCATATATTATATTCCATGTGAACTAAGATGGATTAAGCATTAATCTAGTGATTATTTTAGTAATAATCAATTGGTCATCATGAAATAGCAACCATGACCTATAAAGTTTCATAGAAATAGATAATTACTTGCAAAAAAAAATGCATTCACATTTCCCATGTCACACATCCATTCAATGCATTTAATCATGACCACATCAATTTCAATTAATAAGTTGTGCAGTATGAAAAATAAAGTAAGATCAAGTGTTAGAGTATTTATTGATATTCTTCTTGTATTTGTTGACATTCAATAAGCCTTCGAGATAGAATTGGATTATTTTGGCCATGCCATGAGTACGATCTTGATGAATTACTAAAGACTTGTTGCATACAACTCCAACAAATTCCATACATAGTTTTGAATTAGTCTAATTATGATTGTAAGATATATGCATTAGAAAAAGATATCTAGTGTTTAAGTTCCATTATTTTCTTAAAAAAATAGGTGATCATGTGCAATGACCATAAATCTATCTAGTTCCTCTAGGAAATTGCAAAAGTTAAAAAAAAATGACATTGTTAACATACCTAAAATAGTTCTAGTGGTGGCAAGTGTGGGGGGTGATCTTTGGACACAAAGGAAAATATAAAATTACTTATGCTTGGGTGATTGGAAACACTACAAATCATCAAGAAGAGGCATTATCCATTTGGAAAAGGGTCTAGATCATGAAAAACAAAGGGGTCGATCATGTTTCTGTCATAGGGGATTCTATGGTTATTGTTCGTCATATCGTGAATAATATCTCCCCAAGGAACCTAATATTCAAAGACTTCTTATGTGAATTCTTAAGTTGGTAGAGGGGTTTTGGGAAGTGGTGTTCTTCCTTGCATGATGACCACCAAGCTTTTCCCATAGGTGGAAATTTCTTACTAACTCTGCTTCGGTTATGTATTGAGTTTCTCTCGATTTTATTCTTGGACCCAATCACAATATTAACTATGCAGAGATGCTTTCCAAACTCTCTCGGGGCCAAACCTACTTAGTGAACAGAGTTTTGAAACTGTGTGCTTTGGCACCTTAAGTTCCTCTTCGCATGGCACTAATCTTTTCTATGAAAACCTAAACCTTTACCTGTCTGTCGCTAGCCATTTTCTCTCTCGCGACCAGGCGTTATAACCAAGCCTCTGTCAGATGTTGGAGGTCAAATTGGTTCATGTTTACAATCCATTCCTTTTCCTTCATCCCCATCCGAAATGATGTCATTGCTATGTTGTCTTCCCTTAAGTGGTTCAACTCAGTGCTAACCCTCCACGCGACCAGGTGTTGAAACCATGCACTTATCTTTGAGTGATTTAAACACTATCGCTTATCCACATGTGACCAAGAGTTAGGAACCTTGATATTATCATCATTAGACCCTCGAATTTTCACAATGCTTCGAACTCAACTTACTAGGGGTTCGATCAGATGAATTAACACATGGGAAACTCCAAACTCTACGATCGACACAAATCATCGATATTGCCTTTTTGTGGATAGTTAGATCTCTCATGCGATCATAATATGTGTTATCCTCTAATTGGATGGCATACGTTAGATGACGTGTATTAAGATCAGACTGTTGGGCGATCCTGGGTTTCTAACCTTCCTTGCAGTCTCGATGACCTGAGATCTAATTAGATCTCAGTCATTGATCTAGTTCTATCGGGTTGAACCCTAGTCATAGATATCTGATGAACAACTACCAGGATCACCTTAGGGTTGCCTACATGGTCTTTCCATGTGTCACTTGCTGACTAGGCTTCCACGTGTCACCTCATTTTGTGGCATTGATACACACCATATCCCAAATGGACCTTAACATGTATCACTTCCTGAATGGAACACATGTCACTCTATGAGTGTTGTATACGTGGCTGACGTATATCGGTGTCGATATGTCTGAAGGGTTTGAACTTCACCCTTTTCAGTTTGTCCCGATGGATGAGATCCGATAGGATCTCAACTGTTGATCTGATTTTTCGCACAGATCTCCACCGTCGATTTGTTCACCACTATTGAAAAGGCTTGAATTGACTCTCCCTTAACTTCCTCGGACCTTCATACTCCCGATATAGCTATGCTTTGTTGATCTTTGTCTGGAATGGACGACCAGATCTATTTTCCACCCTAAGTTATCGGATCACTTTCACTTAACACTTTTTAAATATTCTCCAATGCTAGACATATTATCTGTTGATCATATCTCCACAATCGATCTATCCAATGAATGTTGATCCTCCAAAAAATGAATGGTTAGATATTTCCCCGCACAATGTCTTCACTCACTGAACCTGTGACATAGTGTATGTGTTTGTGGGATATTAAAGAATACCTCTAATTTCACTAGATATTGCTAAACACCTCCCAAAATCATTTTATTGAACTCCCCTCCCAATACATCTTTAAAATAAAATAAACCCCTATTTTAACTAGATGCCCCTTTTTATACCTACCCAATACCTATAAACCATTTGAGACTGCAATATATTGACCTTATTTTTCACAATTAAAAAATCCCCTTTATGAATGAACGTGATAAGATATTGGTCAAGAGGGTGAAGCTGCCATGTTTCCCTGACCACCAGGCTATCAATACTCTTACAAAATACCAATAAAGGTTTGGACCTGATCCGATATAATCGATGGTCACTACTTAATTTCAATATGATTCGACGATCACAATTTCCTGATTATATTCAACGAGAATCTTGCCACAACCTTGATACAACGACTCCTATTCATTTAGGAATGATGCAATGGCTCACAAACATCCCTTGCACAATAACGTTTCTTCAATGAATCACCATCGATCCATTCTGTGATCGACGATCGATCTTCCTCCTCGTTGGAATGCATGCTTCTGCAACTTTAACTTGCAAGTCTCGACTCTCAGCTATTTTCCTCGTCCATGCACAGTCAATCTCAACAACATACATAGAAATATATAAAATTCAAGTAATGACAAGAGGATAACACACTAGCATGCAACACAATGTTATTTCTATTAATCAATCACACTATAAAAAATTTACATAAGGCCTTCCTTTCCTTTCTGACCTAATTTACATTTTGTTGGCCTCTATATGGGAATTTGGCCACACTTGGCCTCTTCCACACACAATCCTCTCTTTCCTCTTTGTTCTCCTTCCCTTTGTTGCCTGTAGGCATACAAAATATACACAAAGGATTTGATACTTGAATTTGGTTCAACTCCTAATTTACATCCTAAAATTCCTCTAGGATCCAAAAAATACTCAAGAATCCCTAAAATCTCTTCTAAGCCTCACCTTTCTTGAGATATGATATCATAGGCATATCTGATTACACTCAATTAAAAAAACCCTATATTATGTGGTCTTCTAGAACTAAACATAGGAAATTCAAAATTACATGTTTAGGGAACCAACTCCCTTGGTAATGTCAAGACCACCTAGCCCTAATCAACTTGGTTTATTTTTCGAGGAAAAATGCTCCAGCATCAGATTCCTAGAGTTGAAACTTTTCATGATATTTTGATCATGTGTCTTCATTTGCTGAAGTTCTCTTGGATCCCAAATCTTATGCTATTGTTGTCCACTTGCCTTACTGCCTTGCTGCTGCATTGTTGTTGTATGCAACCTTCCTGTATCCCATACTTTACTTTGTTTCCTTTCATAATCCTTACTAATGTAATCTCTCTCAGCCAACTGCAATTTGTGGTTGATTACCTTCTTCATCTCTTGGTATCTCCATCTGGACTTTTTCATCATCAGTTCCCATAGCTCATAAATTTCAATGTCCATCTCTAACTTCTGCTATCTATGTCCTTCATATGGACTCCAGATGGTTGCTTCCATCTCCTTTATAGTCTGTTGGTCATGATTGCAGGTTCACACACCTAGATGTCTTCCAAGACAACTCTTTCTTCTTCCAGTTCTAATTTTGCATGTTGAATATGCACCTTTTGACTTACTATATTCTTCTCCAAGAATTTCAACTCCTCATACAAATCAATAAAATTATCTTGAAATGAATTTGTAAACTCTATTCAATATTCATGGCCTGTATCATTTTCTATCCATTCCCATAAGATCTCTATTTCTTCTTCTCTGGCCATAAAACCATCACCCATCATTCTATTTGTTGGAATCTTCTTGGTCATGCCTTCATCCTGTTGCTCTTCATCTTTATCCTTCTTTTGGTTGTCTTCATAATCTGCATGCACACACCAATGATAAGTTTTAAATCCATGAGACTCCTGGGTCTCATCTAGCATCATCTCATCATGTTGGTATGATCATCTCATGAGAATTTCATCATCAACATTTGCTTCCTCAACAATCTGAGTAATAAGCTATGTGTAGTCTTCACCCAGACTACTTCTATGAGATGTCATCTCATATTCCTTCTCAACATAATTTTTATTTTGTTCTTCTTGTATGCTTTTAGAAAGCATATGTCCACCTTCATCAACCTTCATGATAGTTCCAATTGACTGTTCAACTTCCTCCTCTGCACAACCTGTAAACATACACCAATCATCAGTTTTAAAAACATAAGTCCCCATGGTCTCATTTTATTCCTCTGACATCATCCTCACATGATGATCTGAACTTTTCACACATTCCATGAGACTCCTAATAGGTCTCCCATTAACATCTCCATCATCATCCTCTCCAAGGACTGATCCTCACTCTATTTCACAATAGTGAAATTCTTCCTCTGTCACTAACCTCTGTCTAAACTTAACTCCTCTAAGTTTCTCTTCCTCTGTCGAAGCACTCAATATGTTCCTCCTCTTCTTCCTTAGATTTTCCTCTGTCTTGTGAGAAACATTCATCCTGTGCATCACTTTTCTCATGAATAAATGCACAACAGGTCACTTGACATTTTTTCTCACATTCCAACCTCTTGTTTGGTCCTCATTGATTTCCTATAGAATTTCTCTAATTATATTGAGTCTCTCCTTCAACTCAATGTATTATCGGTCAAACTCTTGTTGACTCATTTGCTTTCTGCCAATTGCTTTGGAATATTTTTTCTTCTTACTATGGATTCTCCCTCTGTCATGACTATCAATAGTCGTCTCCATCTCCTCCTGTTGTGAGATTCTCCTTTCCCACTATGAGTTGCATCAAGCGTATGTAATAACAAGTTACTCCTTAACCTATTACAATTCTTCACCAATTTATCTCTCTAAACTTGAACTTTTGTTATCCTACTGGTTCTCTCCTCTAGAACCCATTGAGCATCCTATGATCTCTTTTCGCTTCTGCACTCCACTCACACTCTTCTGAGAGCTCCTATTGTTCTCTTCACTTCCAATCCTCAACTGGAAGTGTTTACAACTTCCCTTGTTGTAAGGTTCTGCCACTAGCTCCTCCTACTTTAGAGACTTATCTACTCTTCATCCTCTGTCACAACTTATTTTCTATCATGGATGCTACCATATCCCTACTGCTACCTGCAAACATAAACATTTTTTCACCAGAGTTATCTCAATCCATTAAATCTATTACCTGTAAGATCTGTGCCAATATCTTGTTTTCCAACATTTCTTCTCAATTATGTTTCCTTCTGTGATTGCAATATTGAATATTTCCCTTGTAAATATTAGAGCAAAACTGAGCTTTGATACCAATTGATGACCCACCAGGTCATTCCCACAGGTGCAGAGTTCTTACTAACTCTACTTTCGTTCTATATTGAGTTGCTCTAGATTTTGTTCTCGGACCCAATCACAATATTAGTTGTGAAAAGGCGCTTTCCAAACTCTCTTGGGCCCAAAACTCCTTAGTGAACAGAGTTATGAAACTCTATGCTTTGGCACCTTAAGCACCTCTTCGCATGGCACTAATATTTTCTACAAAAGACTGAATCTGTACATGTTTAGCACTAGCCCTTTTCTCTCTTGCAACAAGTCGTTATAACCAAGACTCCATCGGATGTCATAGGTCATATTGGTTCACGTTTACAATCTCTTCCTTTTCCTTCATTCCCATCTGAAATCACATCACTGTTATGTCAACTTCCCTTAAGTGCTTCAACTTAGAACTAACCCTCCATGCGACCAACTGTCGAAACCATGCACTTATCTCTGAGTGTTTTAAACACTATTTATTTTCCACATGCGACCAAGATCTAGAAACCTCAGTTTTCTCATCGTTGGACCTTCGACCTTTCACAATGATTTGATCTCAACTTACCAGGGGTCTGATCCGGAGAATTAATGCGTGGGAAACTCCAAAATCCGTGATCGATGTAGATCATTGATCTTTCCTTTTGTGGATGGTTAGATCTCTCCCATGATCATAATATGAGTCATCCTTTGACTCGATGGAATACATCAGTTGATGTGTATTGAGATCAGACTATCGAGCGATCTTGAGTTTACAACCTTCCTTGTGGTCTTGATGACCCGAAATCCTATTAGATCTCAGTCGTTCATATAGATCTATCAGGTTGAACCCCAACCATATATCTATGCAAAAAATCTACCAGGATCACCTTGGGGTTGTCTACGTGGTCTTTCCATGTGTCACTTGCTGACTAGGTCACCACATGTCACCTCATTTCATGACCTTCACACGTGCCATCTCCCAAGTGGACCTTAACACGTGTCACTTCCTTAATGAAACATGTGTCACTCTATGAGTGTTATATACGTGGCTGGTGTATATTGGTGTCGGGATGTCAAAAGGGTTTGAACTTCACCCTTTTCAGTTTGTCCTAATGGATGAGTTCCAATAGGATCTCAACCATTGATATAATTTTCCACGCAAAACTCCACCATCAATCTATTCACCACTATTGCAAAGGCTTGGATTGCCTCTCACTTAACTTCCTCACACCTTCATACTCTCGATATAGTTATGCACCATTGATCTGGGTATGGAATGGATGACCAGATCTATTTTCCACCACCGGTTATCAGATCACTAGGTATTTACACTTAACACTTTTTAAATCTTATCCAATTTGACAGATTATCTGTTGAGCATATCTCCACACCCGATCTATTCGACTACCATTGATCCTCCACGAACTGAATGAACAAATATTTCCTTGACCATTGGGCTCTCGGGACTCTTACAAAATAAAAATAAAGGTTTGGACCCAATCCGATGTAATCGACGGTCAAAACTTAATTTCATATATGATCTGAGGATCATAATTTCCAAATTATATTCAATGAGAATCTCACCATGCCCTTGATCCAACAAATCCTATTCATTTAGGAATGATCTGACGGTTCATGATCTCCCCTTGCATAATAATGTTTCTTAAATGGATCACCGTCGATCCTATCTATGATCGATGATCAATCTTCCTCCTCACTGGAATGCATGCTTCTGCAAATTTATACCTAAAAGTCTCAACTCTCGTCCATTTTCCTCGTCCTTGCACATTCAATCTCAACACCACACACACACACACACACACACACATAATCCAAGTAATGACAAGAGGATAACACACTAGCATGTAACACAATGTTATTTCAATTAATCAATCACATTGTACACAATTTACATAAGGCCTTTCTTGCCTTCCTGTATTGATTTACATTCTATTGGCCTCTATATGGGCCTTTGGCCACACTTGGCCTCTTCCACATAGAATCCTCTCTTTCCTCTCTGTTCTCCTTCCCTTTGCTTCCCCTAGGCTTACAAAATATACACAAAGGATTTGCTACTTAAATTTGGTTCAATTCCTAATTTAAATCCTAAGATCCATCTAGGATCCAAAAAATACTCAAGAATACCTAAAATCACTTCTAAGCCTCACCTTTCTCGATATTTTCTATCATAGGAAGATCTGACTACACTCAATTAAACAAACCCTATCTTATGTGGTCTTCTAGAAATAAACATAGGAAATTCAAAATTACATGTTTAGGGAACCGACTCCCTTGGTAAACTAAAGACCACCTAGGCCTAATCAACTTGGTTTACTTTTGGAGGAAAAATGCTCCTTCATCAATGCACTCCCTGAACTCATCCATCGGGCTAATGATCAAACTAATTAAACTTATGCCCTTCCTTTTGGTAAATAGATAGAAAATGTTGGGGGGAGGGGATTCATTTTCCAATCCACCCTAATTTTGTATTCCCAGTCTTTTTTATGACTAAAATGAAGTCTAAAGATAAGTGGAAACATGGTAACAACATGCATCATGATGGTACAAAGGGGATGGACCTTCGTGCAATTCACACAAGATGGCATGGGGGGAATTTAATTAATCTTGGTTGGATGGGAGTCTTTAGTGTGTGTTAGTTTTATTATTCTTGTTATGGTGTGTTGGTGGATTTTATCTTAGGTTTGGAGCAAAGGACTATTCAACATGTTTATTTTCTAGTTTTTCTTCCTTTCTCCATATGAATTGGTATATTTTTATCTCAGTGGTGTTGTTTTTTTGTTATGGGAGCAACTTGATATTATTCCTACTCTTGTTTTGTTCCAATATTTGGTCATGACCTCTAGGAGTAAAGTTACTTTGCATCCTTTCTTTGAAGTGGTTCATAATCTTCTAGTATGGGCATTTGGACTAAAATTATCTAGTCTTAGAAGAGGATATTTCAATGGTTGTTTTTTCCGCATATTTGGGATCTTTATTAATAGAAAAGGTGAGGTAGCCATATTTGTATTTGAGATTTTAATGGAAATACCTTTGGATAAATTTCACGACTCACTTGGCGGTGTGAGAGGCTTTGTTATGGCAGTTGGGAAACAATGGCTCGGACAATGGAAAAAATGGAAGTTTGGAAAAAGGCTTACGAGTTATGATATGAAAAAAATATGAAGTTTACAAGGAGGTAGGTGGAATAAATGAAATAAAAATGGAGAAATACAAGAGAAAATTAATTCTTATGGATGCAGAGGTGGAAGTTCATAGGGAGAAGCTCGTAGAGAAAGATGAAATTATTAAGGATTTGCAAGAGAAAGTCGAGCATCTATAGTTATATCAATCTCATAGGTTTATAGAATTTTTTCATTCTCCCTCGCTAGTAGTTTCACTGGGCTAGATTTTTGTACTTGAGAAAGGTGAAGCAATGGAAGAATAAACTATGGAGTAGAATTTAGAGCAAGCAAAAAAGAATTAAGAGAAGCTTTCCAAGATCACCATACTTTTGTTGAGTTAAGAGGTTAGGAAGGTTGGTAGTGTGATCAATATTTTGAAAATGAGATCTAATATGGGTATAGGCTGGACAGTCTAATAGAAAGTGCTTTTCATCTTCAACCTTCTTAGTGTCACAAAGGTGACACACTCTTTCATCCCACGACGTTTTAGGAATTGACCAATGCCCAATTTCACTATGGAACTCGTGAGAATTTGTTCTTATCTTAGCAATGCTTATTTTTTTCTTTACACTTGGCAAAACAGATAGATAATTTTGATCTGCTAGATTAGGGTTGATTACATCTTTGTAATACCTTAATTTAGTTTTTTCCTCTAACTCTTTATCACACTACATTTTTTCCTTAAATTTTTATTTGACATTTTTTTTAATAGTATCTTTATTCTGCAAAATGGTTTCTTCCATGATTCCCCAATAGTTTAGCCAAGATCGGGCATCTTTGTGCCATCCTCACTTGAGTCGATGGTGGTTATGACTTGATTTGGAAGCAATTTTAGGTAGCCTCTTGTCTTCCATGTTGTTTAACTTGTTCTTATACATTAGATATCTAGTCATAGCCATGCTCTCAATGGGGGAGAGGCTTGTTTCTATGAGGAGGATGGGATAGGGTGTATTTCCTTTAATTTTAAGATTATAGGTTATAAAATTCTTTTGTATTTGCTCTATCTTTCTCCAAGATTCACGAGAAATGCTACATCCCCAGACTTCACATCCATAAAGAATAACAGGTGTAACAAGAGTCTCAAAGAGGAGTTTCTTCTTATCCCAACTCCAAAGTTCAGCTGATTTACAATTGTTTTCAAGCCCATAACAAGCTTTCCATCCCCCAATAATCCTTTTCTCAATGCTATAATTCCAATTAAGCTTGTGGTGAATATCAATTCCAAGATATGTGTATGAAGTCACTTCCTCCAAGTTGTGGTTGTCATATACAAAGGTATCATAAGGGATCTTGTTGGATTTAATAATCATGACCTTAGTCTTATCAATATTAACAGTCATACCCATATTGGAGAAAAAATCCTCGAGGATTCTTAGTTGGTTTTCAAGATCACAGGGACTCCTTGCCATAAGAATGATATCATCGGCATAAATAAGAATATTGATGACTATACCAGTGAGAGTAGGGTCGACACAACCTGCTTTTTCCAAGCATTCTTCTAATTTATCAATGTATATGCCAAAAAAGGTAGGGGACAAGGGACAACCTTGTTCTACTTCGATATTGCAGTTAATCTCTTTTGACCAACCCTCAATGTTTTTAAACTTAGAAATAACGTTCTCATACATCCTTATTGCAGGAGCCCTCAACTCGAGAGGAACTTTTATCTCTTCCAACCTATTCCAAAGGTTTTTCCTAGGAACCATGTCAAAAGCTTTTCTAAAGTCAACAAACAACAAAAAAGATTGGTTTTAGTATTGCAGAACTCCTCTGCAATGATCCTAAAGGTAACAAGATGGTCCACAGTTGAATGATATCTCCTAAACCTAGCCTGACCTTTAGCTCTTTTACCGTGACTTTCTAGCCAAATGCTAATCTTCTTTTCCAAAATAATTCCATAAAGCTTGGCTAAAATCGGGCTAATCATAATGGTCCTATAATTAGAGGGAATGTTTTTATCCCCATTTTTAAAAATAGGAACAATGAGGCTTTGCATCTAGGGTTTAGGGAAGCCCTGCTTGACTGCTAAATTGAAGAGCTTGTGTATGTGAGGGATAAGGATTGGACCTTCAATTTTAAAAATTTCAGCTTGGTAGCCTTCAATGTCCTTAGCTTTCCCATTTGGGAGCCGCTTAACCCCGAAATCTATGTCATCTAAAGAAAAAACTTCTTCCTTTGTAGGGACAATAGGAATGGTGTCCATGACATTAGGGAACTCGTAAAGACTTTTAAGGTAGGAATTCCAGTCCGTTAAGGGAATCCTATTATTTTCTTTAGTATTGCGTTTTAGAATTTGGTTCCAGAACTTCTTAGGATCCAACTTGTATAGTTGTGAAAGTTTCTCTTGCCTTTTATTGATATAGTATCTTTTTTTCCTTATAATTAGGGATTTGTACATACTGATCTTATCAAGTTTTAAGGGCTCATTATAAGCATCCCTAATGACTTTCCCAGCAATTTTACATTCTTTATCATACCAAGGGTTGGTTGTTCTATTATTCTTTTTATGGGACACCTCGAAAGAGAACTTGTTAATGGAAGTGGAAAGGGTAGTTGTAAAATTATGATAGATTTCTTCAATGTTGTCCTTATAAGTTAGGAGTTTTAATTTACTATTTAAATCCTTTAAGAAAATGTTAACTTTACTTTTGTCAAAGCGCAAATTCCTTTGATTATCATAATTCTCTTCAATGGTGCTCCTATGCATGGAAAATTTTAGAGTTAGGGTTAAAGGTTCATGATCAGAGTCAGTCTCATTGTCATTTAAAAGGTCAAAAGTTGTTATTTGGTTGGAAACGGGGATATCAGATATCACATAATTTACAACACTACTACCTAGCCCATGAATACATTTCATTTGGTTGGAGTTTGGCCACTTCATTACTCCATTGCAAATTATTAGGTCTTGAGAGTTATAGAGCTTGACCAACTCAATACCAAACAAATTCTTAATTAGGTCTTCAAAACTTCTTTTGTAGCTATTAGATAAAACAAGGTCCTCATATAGCCATAAAGGATTATGGTTGGAGTCATCACTTAGAAGAGTAGCTTGTTTAGTTGTAGTCCTAGCATTAAAATCTCCTAGAAGGAGGATATTACCTTCATTTTTCAAATTATAAATATCTTGTTCTAAATTATTACAGGGACAATTTTTATCTAGATTGTTTTTCTTATAAAAAGTAGAATTAATAGGTGCAAAATAACAAATTGCTATATACATCTTCTTAGCATTGGTGTTTGAAATTTCTATCCAAATGTATTGATTAAGAGTGTCAATCTTATGAAATTGAATGTGAGGAGAAATGTTTTTTCTAATATAACAAGCTATGCCTCCTATCCCTCTACGATGGGATTTTTTGTTCCATGCCGACCACAAGACAAAACCTTCCATGTTAGGGACCTTAGACTCCTCATGCTCCCAAGTTTCAGCTAGACAGATAATATCAATACCACTCGGGATCCAACTTATCATAAGACCTTTGCGCCATGGAAAGCCACGACAATTCCAAAAAAGGATCCCAAGTGTCCCAAATTCTTATTTATTATTATCCTTCTGGTCTCTATCCCTAACAATAGCTTTTCAATTTCTAATTATTGCCCATTTTTCTTCTTTCCTGGCTTCTTTTACCTTTTGAACTTCCTTCCTTAATTCAACTTGGTCTTCGGGAATGAGGTCTTCATTTATAAATATTCCCGACCCTTTTAAGCTCAGAGATTTACTAAGTATGCTATATTTATGGTCATTACAACTTACTTTGACACAGATCAACCTATCGTTTTGATCAATTATTTTTCCTAGCCTCTTTGCTTCTATGAGGTAAGTTGTATCAATTTGTGATTTATTTTGTAATTCTTCTTTTACTATTGCTAGCATATCCTCCTCTTGTTGTTCTTTTATACCAAAAATTATGAGGTTCAAGGCTCTTTTGTTACGCTCATGGTCCAATTCAATTAGCTTATTCATTTCCTCTTTGATGGGTTTGATATCCA
>ML788516.1:373504-385089 GCA_009831015.1 Picea engelmannii | reverse complement strand
TCAACCCCTCCTTCTTGGGTTGATTGTTTATGTTTTTCCAATTCTTGAATTCTATCCTTCATTGTCTGCAATTCACTCTTGAACCCTAAGAATCTATCCTCTATTTGAGTTTGAATGGTATCTTTAATTTTTTTTTATCAATCATTGCCTCTAGCTCTATTTTTAGTTTTATTTCTCTTTCTTCACTCCTTTTTTCTAATGTTTCTAACTCTATTTGGATTTTGGCATCTCTCTCTTCTCTTTTTTTTTCCACTGATTCCATATAATCGTAAAGGATCTATAGAGTGATTTTTGGGGGGGGGCCTCTTGTTAGGGTGAGTTTTTGGAATAGGTGGTGGAGTGCTCATATTGAAAAGAAGAGAAAAAAGATGTAACAATTATTATTATGGATTGACTTTATCTCTCAAATCAACCTTTACTTCTGAAACTTAAAATAATAAATAAATAAAATATATTTAAATCTCTTTACGTAAAATTAAAATTGAATCAAAGTAAAAAGTGACTCACCTCCTTTCAGATGTCCAAATGCTCAACCCTTTGAAGAAGCCAAAAAATAATTTATGAAGATGGCAGAGAAGTCCAGAGAAACTATAGAGATTATTCTCGGTAAAAAAGGTAAAAACTATAGAGATTATTCCCGTTCAAAACCCTAGATATATAATCTTAGAAATAAAGTATCTCCTAAAAAATAAATAAACAAATAAACAAAGAAGTATTATTCTTGTTCAAAACCCTAGATATATAATCTTAGAAATAAAATATCTCCTTAAAAAAGAAAAGTATTATTGGCATTGAAAACCCTAGATATATAATCTTAGAAGAAAAAAAAAAAAGTATTATTCCCGTTCAAAACCGCAGAGATATAATTTCAAAACCGCCGAGATCTAGTATGCCCGTTCCAAACCGCAGAGAAGTAGTATTCCCATTCAAAACTGCGGAGAAATATTATTTCCATTCAAAACCGTAGAGAAATATTATTCCCGTTCAAAACTGCAGAGACATATTAATGATAATAATGATATATTATTATCATTATTGTTGATAATAATATATCACCTTCATGTCTTTCTCAATAAGATGTCTTTCTCGATAAGTGTAAAGATAGATCAATGTGATAGAATATGAAAATAATAAATGGTAAGGAGAAGAAGCAATACAATTTTTTATATCAATTTTAATAATTTTCGTTTTTTCAAATACATGTTTTTTCCTTCCTCATTTTCATTTTTTTTTGTTATAAATGTAAAAATAAATTAATAAGTAATGTATAACACTTTAGTCTCTGACAAGTAAAAAATGAAGCTGCCATGCTAGACACGTCTACTCATTTGAAAATTAAGTTGTTTAAGAATTGTTTTTCCTTTTCATAATTGTTACCAAGTTACGTGTGTGTAATGATGTCAGTTGCAGGCCTTCTCAAATGCCTTCTTACTTCGATTTCATTATATCCATTTGGTTTAATAAGAATTTTCTCAAAATAGTCGAGCATTTTTACGATGCGATCCATAATATATTTCACATGCCCCTACACAGATCAATGAAGGTTCGTCGATAACACAATTTAGTGTGTATATAAATTAGAGAGAGCATTCATTTAACATTGTTAATGACAGGTAGGGGTGCATGCATCACCTTAAGTTTGTCGATGTGGAAAGTTGGGGCTACCATGCGGTGCTAGGGAGTCCATGCCTTTCTGTTGGCCATTATCAGTCCTTTGCTAATGAAATCATTGTTTCCTTTCTGTTGTAAATGAGACTTTCCATAGCTAGAGCTATGCTTGGACGATAGTATCTCCTTTATCAGTTCTGGTTGGAATACAGTCAGTCACAACTCCATGCCCCATCATAGTATGAATTTCCTCCTTGCACAAATTCCAACATTTTATCATGCGCCTGAATGAAACTTCTCTTTGTTGTACGACACGACTTATGAATAACTCGCAGAGATATGTATTGAAATCGTATCCATTTTTAGAGTTCAATCATAGGGCACAAAATTCAACAGGGAAAAGAAATAACTAATCATCTATCAAAATGAACAAAGAGTGCTTCACCATGAGCATGAAAAACATATAAGCTAGCTCATGTCAATTCAAAAATCCATCAAACTAAACCCTAGGTCAACAGTGATGATGAGATGACACAAAGGAAGGCTTTGCAAGCTCCAGGTCATCAGTTTATATTAATATTGTAAAACAAAAATCAAAGCATTGAAAACAACATCAATATTAACCCATACTCATTAATTTTAGATTAAAGAGCTTCTTAAATTTGCGCTGTCACCTCTACAAGAAGATGTTCAATTCATCTACCATTGACAATAAAACAAATCATTTTTTTTTAAATACAAAAATTCAAAATAACAATATTAAACATTGGAAAACATCATAAATTTATAATCAACGAGTTAACTAATATAAAATCAACTTACAGACTCATTACTATAATCCCATTGAAAAAGGCTAATAAAATAAAATATAAAAATAATAAATAATAAATAAACATAAATCCAATATTTCACAAAATAAAATATAGAATAAATATATTCCTTAATCTAATACAAATGCTTTCCCTTTCCTAATCATGTCACCCCCTTACCCGAATGATGTTATCCACTTGCCATATGTATATCCGTGGAAAGAGGGAAAGTAACAAGTGACTCAACAATCACCACCACATTTCTAATTAGCATAACTTGACAATAAAGGAGACAAAGATGCGAGGACTCCTAAGAATGCCATACGATTTTCATTTACTAATCATCCCCTAACTATAAAATTCTATAGAATATAACATGTGTAGCTAATTTAATTTAAAATATAACATTCACAATTTGATAAAAGATTCTTTTATAAGTCAAAATAAAAATATGTTGCAATATAATTTAGAGTGATACAGTGACAAAAGATGGAGAATGTTTGTCAAATCAAGATCCATTATTGTGTATAATTTGTTGGATTAGTTTTAAGGAGAAAAACATTACAAGCAAATTATAATTATTATTATATTTATACCACGTTGAAAAATATACTAAAGATAACTTTTAAAATACATCAAAGACTATATGAATGGTTAGTGATTTATTTATTTTTTTAAATGTCCGTGCAATATTTATGAGGTTAATGAATGAAATGATAATGCATTATCTTAATTCATAAATAATTGTGTATTTGGATGACACTTTTATGTTCAACAAGACTTAGGAGGAGTTGTTGCATCTTGCTGACCAAGTATTTGCAACATTATATAGAGAGAATCTACTAATCAATATAAAGAAGTGCACATTTGAGCAATAAGAACATGCATATATTAGATTCCATGTAAACCAAGATGGACCAAGTATTGGTCTAGTGATGATTTTAGTACATTACAAATCTACTAGTCAATATAAAGAAGTGCATGTTTGAGAAATAATAACTTGCATATATTAGATTCCATGTGAACCAAGATGAACCTGCGTTCAGGGAAAATCCCCTACAGTAGTGGGCTTACTGCAGCATACCAATGACCATATACAAAGCACATTCCATACAAAGTATCAAACTAAGATATAATAATTGAATTTCAAGGAAATAACTAATTATTGGAAGAAAGAGGAAAATCAATTCACGAGGATCCCAACGTTCGATGTCACTCCTGATAGACAAAGTCCTTTCGCTCCTTCCCAATCGTCTCTCTGCAATCTACAAGAAACTTGAAAATTATATTTATACAAAGAGGTAGTTATAATAATAACTACCTGTTAGTTCTGTGAAAAATAACGGAAAATATCGAAGAAATTAGTATTCTACTGAAATGTATACAAAAGCATTGCAAATATGGACAATTATAATACAATACACTTTTAAGGAACATGTTTTCTGTATTATTAATGAACAACAATAAGGTTGTTACAACTTTTACCTATTTGATACGACGCTTCCGTGTCAAAAGAGACCCTAGATTCCAAGATACTTAATTAAGTCACCAAGCTATCTTACTTCTTGAATTGCAATAAAATAAATATCACATTTGTAGGAAAATAAAATCACACTTGCGAAAAGTAAATATCTCTTGCGGAAAATAAATCAGACTTTGCAGAAAGTAAATCACACTTGCGGGAAGTAAATCACACTTGCATAAAGAAAATCACACTCATGGAAAGTAAAGTTATGCTAACATCTAATGGTGACTTTCTCAAGTAAAATGATGATCTTGTCTCACTGTAATAGTTACACGTTTGTATTTCCAATGTTAATTTACAAAACCAATAATATGAATCCCAAGTTGTTGAGACTATCACAAATCTAAGAGAAAACAAAATAGTGTAAAGTTGCAAGCAGAGTTGTAACAACGGAGCTGTAATACAAAAGTTACAACGATTTGAGTTGTAACAATGAGAGTTGCAACAATGAAGCTACAACACACATGGGGGCTTCACCTTGTTGACCAATATCTTATCATGTTAATTCATAAAGGGGGTTTTTAAATTGTGAAAAATAATGTCAATATATTGTAGGTATTGTGGGGGGGATGTGGGGTCTCAAGGGGTTTTTAGGTATTGGGGGGTATAAAAAGGGGTTTCTAGTAAAAATAGGGGTTTATTTTATTGTAAAGATGTATTGGGAGGGGGGTTCAAAAAAAGGATTTTGGGAGGTATTTATCAATATTTGGTGAAATTAGGGGTATTATTTAATATCCCATGAATGTAGGCGCTATGTCACACATTCATTGAGTGAAGACCCTGTGACAACACAAAATCTACAACAATTTGAATTGCAATGACAAAATTTGTGACAACGTTTGTGATTGCAAATTTACAGAAATTAGATCAACGTCGAGTCGCAACTTAAGATTGTAGGACTCACGACATAAGTGTTGGACCATTGGTTGTCATTGATTTTGTTGGATAGTTGGTTGTCATTGATGTGAACAAAAGTAGTTGTCATTGATGTCAACATATGTGATGGGTGCATTTGAATAAGTATACAAGAAGACCCAAAGGTGTGGTTATGAATCCTAGAGTTATTTGAGGAATAAGGACATGAAGGATAGTGTAAATGCATGTAACAGACTCACTGATGGATAGGCCTTGTCATGTCGTTTCAAACAGTGGGTGGTACATCATGTAGTTCCTCACGACTGATGAGTTATTAGGTCATGAAGTTGGAAGCCCCCAAGAATAGTTAAGAATCCTCTAAATGGTTGCAACAAGAAGTTATTAGTTGGCCCCAAAATGGGGAAAAAAAGGGTAAAATCGTTGTAAACAAGAAGTTACAGGTCGACCCTAAAGTTAAGTAAAGAAGTCACTTGGAAAAGTATAAATACACATCAAGAGATTCTCATTTGTACACACACAAGTTCATTGAATATCTATCTAAGTGAGCAAGTGATTTTTATCTGAGGTAACCAAAGATATCTGAGGCAAATTTAAGAGGGAAGATGAAGTGAAGAAGGAAAAAATTCCAAGGGAGGATGAAGTTCCGTGATGATGTGTTCTAAGGTATGTATTTAAATGTCATCTTACAATTTTCAATATAAATTGTTTTCTAGAATGATTTAGATAGTGAAAATTGGAGGAAGTTGAGAAGACATGTCAAGGCACCTATGGTAAAAATTTCATCTTTTGGGTCATTCTAGTTTTGGAGATACACTCTATGGAAGATAGGGTTTTTGACTAGTCCTAAAACTAGTCTCAAATATTTGTTCCAGGTAAAAAAATCATAACTTCTTCATAAAGGATCCAAATTCTATGAGACCAATTGAAATGGAAAACATGATAGCTTGTGTTATCTTGTGTCCAAGGTTTAGAATCAAATATCAAATATTAAGCGCGTGGCATGCTGTACAAGTTCACTTTCCAGAATAGGATAAAATTAAGGAAGGTTTTTCATTTTCGCTATAACTTCTATTTTGAGAAGTTTCAGACCCTGAAATTTTGAGGAGATGGAAGAAATATCTCAGAGTATCAGTGGTTACAATTATAGACCTTTATTCATTACAAGTATAAAGTTATTTTTATTGAAAGTTAGGGTTTGTGATTAATCCAAACTAGTCTCGTGAGACTGAGGTAAAGTTTGATGAATATGGTATTCTCTTGTTGTTGAGGATGAGGAAGAGCTACAGGTCTATAAGCTTGTGTATCAGTTCTGCTAAAATATCATAGGTATTCTTATGGTATATGATTGAGGCATGTATTGATGATGATGGTACACCTTTGTGATGATATGATACATTGTTAGAAGTACATCTTGGCTATCTTGGTATCTAGTTTGGTATATGTCATGGTAATGTTATCACATGCTTGAGGAACATCTTATGGTACTTGGTTGAAGCAAATAATTGATGATATATTATGGTACATGGTGTATAGCATGATTGAGATATATCATGAGTGATATGGTATATTCTTGAGACACATTTCATGGTATATGGTTTATGGATGTTGGCACATGGTTAAGGCATATGGTTTGAGGTTTTGATGTTGGAAAGTTGGTTTGGACAGTTGGTTGTCATTGATGTCAACCCTTGGAGAAGTCCAGAATCCCTAGAGATGTGGTTGAGATAGATTAATAGTTAGTTTTCATTGATGAAGTGGTTGATGTCAACATATGGGAGATTGTTGGATAGTTGGTTGTCATTGAGGTCAACCCTTGGAGATTGATGTCAACCCTTAGAGAAGTCCAAAAGTCCTAGAGATATGGTTGAGATAGATGGATAATTATTTTTCATTGATGGAGTGGTTGATGTCAACATATGTGTTGGGTGCATTTGATGAAGTCTACATATATCCCCAAAGGTATGGTCATGGAACCCATAATTAATCGAGGAATAAAGACATGAAGGTCAATGTATTTGCAAGTAAGACAATCATAGATGGATAGTACACATCATGCCATTTTTTGTGATAGGTTGTACATCATGTGGCTCCTTACGGTTGAGGATATATGGCCTTGTAAAGATTGGAGGAACCTCAAGAATAATCTAGAATCTAGGACTCACGACATAAGTGTTGGACCATTGGTTGTCACTGATTTTGTTGGATAGTTGGTTGTCATTGATGTCAACAAAAATAGTTGTCATTGATGTCAACATATGTGATGAGTGCATTTGAATAAGTATACAAGAATACCCAAAGGTGTGGTCATGAATCCTAGAGTTATTTGAGGAATAAGGACATGAAGGACAGTGTAAATGCATGTAACACACTCATAGATAGATAGGCCTTGTCATGTCATTTCCAACGATAGGTGGTACGTCACGTAGTTCCTCATGACTGAGGAGTTATTAGGTCATGAATTTGGAAGCCCCAAAGAATAGTTAAGAAGCCTCTGAATGGTTGCAACAAGAAGTTATTAGTTGGCCCCAAAATGGGGGAAAAAAGGTAAAACCGTTGTAAACAAGAAGTTACAGGTCGACCCTAAAGTTAAGTAAAGAAGTCAGTTGGAAAAGTATAAATAAACATCAAGAGATTGTCAATTCTACACACACAAGTTCATTGAATATCTATCTAAGTGAGAAAGTGATTTTCATCTGAGGTAACCAAAGATATCTGAGGCAAAGTTAAGAGGGAAGATGAAGTGAAGAAGGAAAAAATTCCAAGGGAGGATGAAGTTTTGTAATGATGTGTTCTAAGGTATGTATTTAAATGTCATCTTACAATTTTCGATATAAATTGTTTTCTAGAATGATTTAGATCGTGAAAGTTGTAGGAAGTTGAGAAGACATGTCAAGGTACCTATGGTAAAAATTTCAGCTTTTGGTTCATTGTATTTTTGGAGATACACTCTATGGAAGATAGGGTTTTTGACTAGTCCTAAAACTAGTCTCAAACATGTGTTCCAGGTAAAAAAATCATAACTTCTTCATAGAGGATCCAAATTCTGTGAGACCAATTGAAATGGAAAACATGATAGCTTGTGTTATCTTGTGTCCAAGGTTTAGAATAAAATATCAAATATTAAGTGCATGGCATGTTGTACAAGTTCACTTTCCAGAATAGGCTAAAATTAAGGAAGGTTTTCCATTTTAGCTATAACTTCTATTTTGAGAAGTTTTAGACCCTGAAATTGTGAGGAGACGGAAGAAATATCTCAGAGTATCAGTGGTTACAATTATAGACCTTTATTCATTACAGGTATAGAGTTATTTTTGTTGAAAGTTAGGGTTTGTGATTAATCCAAAACTAGTCCCATGAGACTGAGGTAAAGTTTGATGAATATGCTATTCACTTGTTGCTGAGGATGAGGAAGAGCTACAGGTCTGTAATATTGTGTATCAGTTCTACTAAAATATCATAGGTATTATAATGGTATATGATTGAGGCATGTATTGATGATGATAATACACCTTTGTGATGATATGATACATTGTTAGAAGTATATCTTGGCTATCTTGGTATTTCATTTGGTATATGTCATGGTAATGTTATCACATGCTTGAGGCACATCTTTGTTAGGACCCTACAATGTACCTTTTTGCTCACACCTTTTGCTACCATTACACCCTTTTTCCATTCCACTCACATTTAAACTTATATTATCACCTTACCCTATCTCTCTAAAGGTATATAACGTCTCTTCTCTTTACTATATGTTTAATTTGTTTTGCATATAATTTTACATTACTCTCGTACTTAACCATTGATCAAAAATATATAAGTGATGAAATAGTTCGAACTGCAGATTAACATTGAGGCCTGTTGCTGAAACAGTCAAAGCACGCAAACCCTGTGGTTGAAACAATCTGTGGTCTATGATGCTGAAACAACAACTCACACAGAAGAAGCTGTTACACTCTCCGTGGTCTACGATGCTGAAACAACAACTCACACAAGAAGAAGTTGTTACACTCTCCATGGTCTACAATGCCGAAACAATAACACAAAGCTGTTACACTAACCACAACAACGACACCTTGATCCATAATTAACCATCACTGCTGCGTGAGACCACGTTGCTGAAACAGTCAGAACGCAAATCCTGTTGCTGAAACATCCTGCGATTTGCGATGCTGAAACAACATACAACAGTAAAGAAGATAAATATAGAAGCTGTTACTCCAGCCGCAACAACAACACCTCACTCAACACATTTTCAACTATTGTAATAACATTCTGTTACGGGAGACCAGGATATCCTATTCCAGTAGAGATTTGATCTGACTAAGAATAGGATTCAGAGGCGCACATGTAATTTGATGATCAAATTGTATCGAGGGGATTCTCTTCTTTAAATAAGAGGAAATCACCTTTAGAGAGGATCTTCTTTTTGGCTAAGAAAGGATTTACAGATAAGGATGTGTTTTACTTCAGTTTGTAATATGACACAGTTGACAGATGAATACAAGATTGTTCTGAGCATTTCTCTCTAGTTCCTTTCTTTTCAGGGGAATCTTGGGAGAAGGGAGGGCCCACCTTCTTCACAAGATTCACCCGTTAGCTCTGTAGTGTGTTAATGTTATTTCTGTTCATGCCTTGATTAAATTTTGTTTTACTGAAACACTACTTTACTGAACTCTATTTTTCTGAAACTCTGCTTTACTGGTTGTTACATTGTTTTCATATGATTCATGCTTGGGTAACTATTAATCATTCTAGTTAGCATTCTTGTTTGGTGAATTTATGAAAGTGTGATAATCAGGGACAGGTGTTGAAGATTCCTTCTTGGGGAATAGGGTCCTATTCTCTGTTAAGAGATAGTTATCCTTCAGTGTGTGTCAATCATTTCAGTTAGCAATGAGTTCATGAAAGTGTGATCTGAAACAGGTGCTGAAGATTCCTGCTTGGGGAATAGGGTCTTGTTCTCTGTTACAGAATAGTTGGTCTTTCTTGTTGCAACATCTTGTTGTTATTTTCTTAAATGTAATCTAGGATTCTTTAGATAATTATTTCTTTAAACTTGAACTCTGCAATAGGTAGGTTGCTTTCCTGTAATTCAAAGTAGAACTTCAGTTAGTTCAAGGCAAAGTGTGATTAATGTATTTTTACTACAAATCTAGATTGCTTTTGAGATTGAGCATATACAGTGTGTGATTACCTTTGAAATAAATAGACTTCCCTGGGTTGACAATTTATGTAGCACTTGATTGTTTAGTTAAATAAGCAATCATAGTGACCAACATTTTGGCGCTGTTGCCGGGGAAGGTAATTATAGATTTCAAAAGAACTTATGATTTTTCAGATACAAAGATTGCATGAGAGGACGTGGAGACCCCAAAGACACTGACCCTATAGGTGGCAGGGGTAGAGGAAGAGGAGGAAGAAAGACTTATATTGACGAGATTATATCAAAGTCTGAATCTGCTGCTCAACGACCAAACCCTCGGAAACCAAAATCCCAACCTTCATTTCAAGCAAAATTTGAAACGGGGAAAGAGGTTTGGAGTCCTGAGACAATCGAGAAACCTGCAGGAAACATTGAGGATAGAGAAAGCACAGTAGGGGAGCAAACAAAAGAAAACATGGATGAGTACAATGAAGAATTGCATCATGAAGAACAAGCAAGTCCTGAAAGAGAGGTAAATGATGAAAACTCTTTTTCCACATTAGGATTCCCTATTGGTGATCTTTCTAGAGGGGTAGCACCCATGAAGAAAATTCCACTCTCAACACTACCTAACTTTCATAGTTTGTCTTCAGAGGATCCTGATGAATTCCTTTTTGAGTTTGACATATTATGCATAAGTTATGATTACATTTCCAATGCTAAAAAATTAAAGTTATTTCCAACAACATTGAAAGGAAATGCACTAAGATGGTTCATGAGCCTTGGAGGCCATGTAATCACAACATGGGGCCAAATGAAACCGAAATTCCTGCATAAATACCAGGACTATTGCCGAACAAGAGAAAAAAGGGAAGAACTATTTAAGATGATACAGAAAGATGATGAAAATCTGGAGGACTTTGTAGAAAGGCTACAGTATAATCTACAAAGATCCAGTCACCACGATGTAAGTAAGGATATTATTAAAAAAATATTATTAAAAGGAGTAAGGGATGACTGTCTAGATATGCTGAATATGCTTGGAAAAGGGGACATATCTAAAGAATCATATGATGAAATTGTTAAGCTATGTAAAAGATGTTCAAGAGGAGCTTCAAGGAATAGATCAAATAGCAGGGATACCACATTCTCAAGAGTTCAAAAATCAGCCAGTGGAGGAGCAACAAGAGCCGAAATAGGTAATTTACTTGAAGGTTTTAAAACTGAAATGTTAAGCTCTTTTGCCTCACAAATTGATACCCTGCAGATTCAAAAGAAACAAGACAAAACAGAAGCAACTCTGTCCATCTTTTGTTCTAAATGCAGAGACAAGCACCCACGAAGGGAATGCCCATTGGAAAAAAATCCAATCTACACCATCTGTGATAAAGATCATGAAACTCAACAATGTCCTTATTTACTAGGGATCAAGGTAGCATTACAACCAACTGATGAAGAAGCTGAAGATGTCTATCTGTTGACACAGAGAAGGCAATGGAAACCGCGGGGACAAGGTATGAATCCTAACATGCCATTTACATCTTCTAATCATTGGAATAACTATCCTTCTTTTAATCAAATGAATTACCCTCCCTATAATCAAATGCAATACCTAAATCAA
>ML788516.1:352760-373454 GCA_009831015.1 Picea engelmannii | reverse complement strand
AACAAACTAACCCACCCTTTGTTGATCCGTCAATGTGGACTCCTTGGCCTCCACAACAACAACAACCGTATCAGAACCAATGGAATCCAAATTGGAGAGGACAACAACCCCCCTTCCCAAATCAATTACCTCAATCACAATTTATGCAACCACTCTCCTTACCATCAGGTACCTCACCAAACAATCAAATAATGAGGCCCCAACTACCTGTACAACCTAACCCCAACCCCAATAATAAATATGTGCAGTGCATTGATATTCATAACCAGCCTACATTTTCTTCTCTCCCTGTGCAATGCAATGATATTTATTTACAATATGGGAGAATAGTAGAACCTATCATAGCTGATGTTACCTCTTTTGATAAAGAGGAAACAAAAGAGCATGATGTACCTGAAGAGGTACAATCATCCTCTAACACCGCTCTTGAAATAGTAAAACCACCATTTCCTTAGCGTTTAGCTTTGACTAAAACGCCCGAGCCACCGTATTTCAATCTTCTAGGGGAATTACAAAATCTTTACATCAAAATTCCTCTATTACAAGCACTCTGAGACGTACCAATTTATGCCAGGACTATGCGAGACATTTGTGTTAAGAAACCTGGTAGGAAAATTAAGGATCCCCTCACAGTCCATGTCATGGGTGACTTGTCTGCACTAATGTCAGGTAAAGTTCCCCCAGTTAAATATGGTGATCCTGACCACCCTACTGTCTCAGTACAAATTGGAAAAACGATAATCCCTTGAGTCTTGGTAGACTTAGGTGCCGCTATCAATATTATGACTCTGGAAACCTCACAACTGCTACAACTGCAGAATGAAATTAGAGACACCCCAACTATCTTAGAATTAGCTGATTGTTCTACAATCAAACCAGAGGGATTCATTGAAGACCCAATTATCTCAGTGGAAACATGGAATTATCCAGCTGACTTTGTGGTATTACAACCTAAAACAAAGTTGGGGGGGCACCCTCTAATTTTGGGTAGGCCTTGGTTAGCCACAACATATACTTTTATCAGTTGTAGATCAGGATCAATGAAAATTTCCAATGGTTATGAAACCAAACAGCTTACCCTCTACCCTCACGCTACACCCTTGATTAATAATGATAATTATGTATGGGTAGACTTTGATGATCAACTTACTTAACCCATCTTGACTATCGGACAAACCTTAAGCCTTAAAGATGCCACTAAGGATGAAGTAATTAATAATTTTATTTGTGAACCCTTCTCTGTGACTCTAGAAACTCATAACCAACTAGTTGCACTGTTGGAGTCAGATAATCAGGAAAATCTTAACTCTGAAAACCCACCTCAAACATCTGTCACCATCTGTTCTAAAAGAATACCTGTAGAAATCGAACCTGGCAAAACACTGAACATAAACCCTAACCTGACAGATGATGAAACACAACAATTAATGAAGTTACTTCTTGAACATAAATAATCATTCGCATGGGACTATACAGATATGAAAAGAATCTCTCTTGAATTATGTACTCATCGTATATATATCAAGGAATATTGTCGACCGATCTGCCAATCTCAACGACGAATGAACCCTAATTTAAGAGAAATCCTTAAAGAAGAACTTCAAAAATTGCTCAACGCAGGGTTTATATATCCTATATCAGACAGTGAATGGGTTTCCCCATTGGTAATAGTTCCTAATAAAAACAGGAAATGGAGAGTATGTGTGGATTATAGAGCCTTAAATAAGGCTACTCAAAAAAATCACTTTCCATTACCATTCATTGATCAGGTGTTAGATAGTTTGTCAGGGAAGAATTTTTTCTCCTTTTTAGATGGTTTCAGTGGGTATAATTAGATCAAAATTGCACCTCAGGACCAAGATAAAACCACTTTTACTAGCCCTTGGGGAACTTTTGCTTATAGAGTTCTCCCATTTAGACTATTTAATGCCCCAACAACCTTTCAAAGAGCAGTTATAGGAATCTTTTCTGATATGCTTAATGAATTTATGGAAATTTTTATGGATGATTTTACCCCTTATGGTGTTTCTTTTCAGGAAGCACTACAAAACCTTGAGAAAGTACTTAAACGATGTATACAAGCCCACCTCTCCTTAAGTACAGAAAAATGTCATATGATGATGAGTTAAGGAATAGTGCTTGGACATTTTATTTCATCTCAAGGAATTCAGGTGGATCCATCCAAGATACAAGTCATTAAAGATCTTCCTACTCCCAAAACCCAAACAGAGGTAAGAAGTTTTTTAGGACATGCTAGATACTACAAAAGATTTATCAATTTTTTTTCCAAAATAGCTTCTCCCCTGTTTGTGTTACTGATGAAAAATGCCGAATTCAAATGGACTAATTCTTGCCAGGAAGTATTTAATACACTTAAACATCAGTTATATACAACCCCTATTTTAAGAGGACCTGATTGGACACTTCCCTTTCATATATCCTCTAATGCTTTAGATACTGCAATAGGAGCTGTCTTGGGACAAGACGAAAATCATCTTCCTTATGCTATTTATTTCATTAGCAAGAATATGACTCCTGTTGAACTTAACTATACAGTTACTGAAAATGAATTCTTAGCAGTTATCTATGCTATTAATAAATTTCAACATTACATCACTGGCTACTCTACTCTTGTCCATACTGATCACCCAGCTATCAAGTATCTAATGAAAAAACCTATCACAAATGCTCAAGTTACCAGATGGTTACTATTATTGCAAGAATTTGATATTACAATTGTAGATAGACCAGGAAAAGAAAATGTAGTTGCTGATTTCCTTTCTTGGTTAACACCTGATGATGATACCCCAGTAGATGATTCTTTTCCTGATGAATATCTATTTGCAGTATTTGCTCACTCACCTTGGTATGCAGACATCACTAACTACTTGGTTGCAGGGAAGTTACCACCACACCTATCCCACCGGGAGAAAAGAAGAATCATTCAACAAATTTCTCGGTATAGTTGGATAAGTGAGTGTCTTTTCCACACAAGACTTGATCAAGAAATCCGAAGGTGCATTAGAGAAGATGAGGTTTATGATCTACTAAAAGCTTGTCATGATGGCCCTTGTGGAGGGCATTTTGATGATAAAAGAACAACACATAAAATTCTCAGGATGGGGTATTATTGGCCCTCACTCTTTAAAGATGCAAAGAAATATGTCTGGGCCTATGATAGTTTTCAAAGAATGGGCCAACCTAATCATAGGGATGAAATTCCATTAAGCCCCCAGATAGTACTTGAACCATTCGAAAGACGGGCCTTAGACTTTGTAGGACCCATTAACCCCCCATCCAATAAAAAAGTTTACATAGTGGTATGCATAGATTATATGACTAAATGGGTGGAAGCTAAAGCACTCCATAGAGCAAATGAAGAAGCAGTTCTAGATTTCCTATTTGAAGACATCTTCATCAGATTTGGAGTGCCGAGAGAATTAGTTACAGATGGAGGACCTCCTTTCACTTCTCATGGCTTTAAAGCCACCCTTCAAAAATATCATATTCAACATAAAATGACTACAACATACCACCCCCAAGCCAATGGACAGGTGGAAAGCACAAATAAAGTAATAGAAGCCATTCTTACAAAAACAGTGAAGGAAAACAGAAAGAACTGGTCTCACAGGCTCCCTGAAGCATTATGGGCCTACAGAACTACCTGGAGAAATACTACAGGATTCTCTCCCTATGAATTAGTTTATGGAAAAAGTGTCGTCTTTCCTGTGGAATTTGAAATAAAAACCTTAAGGACTGCTTTAGATGTCAACCTTGATTTGACTGATGCACAGGCAACCAGGTTGCAGCAGCTTAATGAATTGGATGAAAAAATACTAGATGTCATTCATCAGACAACCATGATTCAACAGCAAAGGTCAAAATGGCATGACAAAACTATCAAGCATAAGCAATTCCAAAAAGGTAATTCGGCCCTACTGTATGATTCCCGATTTAAAGAATTTCAAGGGAAACTACGTACAAGATGGCTTGGACCTTACTAAGTGGACACTGTTTTCCCCAATGGAACAGTGAGGCTCCTCACAATCGATGAATCTAAAACACCGTTACTTGTAAATGGTCATCGACTCCGTCTGTACCAGCACCCTATTTCCAAAGAAGATTTTAAGGCCACATGTGTGGCAGACTCTCATTACCTCTTTTTAGAGGGGGCTCCTACCCCTCATTGCAATTAATTCTTTTTAATTTAATTTTATTTAGTATTAGATTAGTTTTCGTTTACTAATAATCCCTGTCAGGAAATAGCATGTTACAATTGATTTTTGCAGATTCTCGATCAAAGAAAAGGCCTACTAAGAAAGGATGATCTTACTTCAAGAAGAGCCAAGCTTCCCCATTGCTGAAACACCACTGTTCAACAATTTTCTACATTTTCCCCATTGCTGAAACACCACTGTTCAACGATTTTCTACATTTTCCCATTGCTGAAACACCCCTATTCCGCAATTTTCCACAATTTTTCCCATTGTTGAAACACCACTGTTCAACAATTTTCAACATTTTCCCCATTGCTGAAACATCACTGTTCAACAATTTTCTACATTTTCCCCATTACTGAAACACCACTGTTCAACAATTCTTCACATTCTCCCATTACTGAAACACCACTGTTCCGCAATTCTCCACATTTTCCCATTGCCGAAACACCACTTTTCAACAATTTTTCACATTTTCCCATTACCGAAACACCATCGTTCAACAATTTTTCGCCCCTCTTTCTATGGCTGAAACACCACTTCCTCGGCATTTTCTACAACATCACTCTTCAACAAACATTTCTCTATTCTTTCCCTGTTGTTGAAACACCAATTTTTCAGCATTCTCTGTCAATAAGCTTTTGCGCTCTCATACTACATTTTGTCCTTCCAGTAAACAAATCCTTAATACAATTCCTCTAACAAATCAAAAGTCTCTGCCATGGCTACTGCATAACTATTATGGACAGGCACTATATTTTGTTTGAAATACGAATCAAAAGGTAAAGATGAGATATGTAAACTTTATATGTAAATACAATTGAACTATAGTTAATGAGAAGATTCCAACTCATTATTACCACTCATGTAAAATCATTATGTCATCCGTACTTGAAGGGGGGGGGGGGATATCGAAATCCTATACCATAATTTCACATGAATCGACCACCGTCATTCACTTTTTACCATCCTTTCGTTCTTTTACCACCATTTGCATGCCTTCACTCGAAAAACTCACTCTGCACAGAAGCAGTTACTCAACTCTCTGTCGGTGCATTTTACTTAGCGGTTAGCTATGGGAGGCCCTGTTATACGGCACAAACCTACCACGACATCCCTGTTAGAACTATATCTAGAAGTTTATCAAATTTTTCTATAGGCAGGATGGCTGGGTTATTTTCAGAGGCTCCAGGGATTTGATCAACAATAGGTTCTTCAATTCGCTCAAAATCTTCAGGAAGACCATTCCATTGTTCAAGGGGTTCGGATCCCAGTTACAGAGAAGGATATAGCACAGGTTTCGGGTCTCCCTACCAATGGCATTCGCTGGTTCAGCCACAAACATATTATTCTTAATGCCCGGTAGGATTTCCTCTTGCCAGGGGAACAAATTGAACCTAAAGGCTGGGGTGTCCGATTGAGCTTGTTGCCTCCTCCATGGCCGAAAGTTGCAAAGTTTGTAAAGCACTACCTTACCTGTGAAGGCCGATACCAGGTAGTCTACCAGTACGATTTTGTCCCGTTGTCTCATTTACGACATGCTAGATTGGTAAACATTCCTTATTATCTGCTCGGATGTCTTAAAAATATGTCGCACTACTGTAAAAAGGCTAAAAATCCCGCCCTTTCCCTCACCCATCATCGTCTCGCTCAACTTCTTATCCAAAAGGGTTTTTCCCAACAAAACCCTCCACTAAACAACCCACCCATAGACCCCCAAGAAGCTATTGAAATTCCTGAAAATCTTCAGGAACAACAACTACAAAACCCTCCAGACCACCCGGAAGTACCTAACAGTCCGCCTACAGACCCAATCAATCCAATTAACCCCCCTACCATACCTAGCCCACCCCACATTTTACCAGAATCATCGACTCCTGCCATTCATATCCTTAGTGATGATTCTGAACTAGACAATTCTCCCTGTCCCATCATTGAGGAAAAGCCCCCACGCAAACAAAAGAAAATTCCTTTCTTTCCTCCCTTTTTACAAAGAAAATGAACAAGGGCCTCAACAAGAACAACCACTATTGCCACTGCCCTAAGCCCCCAACCCATCCGATTAAAACCCCGTACACCTTCAACCTCCCAAATTCCAGAATCTTTACCTATTCCATCCTCGGGCACTGAAACACAAGAACCAGAGGCCCAGTGTGTTGCGACATCATCCGTTTCAAATTTAGTAGCTGAAACACAAGAACCAGCTACTCATTCAGTATCTAAAACACAAGAACCAACTACTCATTCAATAGTTGAAACACAAGAACCAGCTACCCATTTAGTAGCTGAAACACAAGAACCAGCTACTCATTCAATAGTTGAAACACAAGAACCAGCTATAGCTGTCACACAAGAACCAGCTACAGCTGAAACACAAGAACCAGCTGCTGATATTGTTACCGAGACACAGGAATCAGATGCCCATGATGCTGCAACATTACTTTTGTTACATCAAGAAGCTGAAACACAAGAATCAACTGCCAATCCTATAGCTGCTCCAAAAGAACCAGCTAGTGCAGTTGTGACTGCTACATAAGAACCAGTCACCCCTCAACCAGAACCAACAATGGCCTCTGTCTTACAAGAAAATGAGTTCCTAAGGTCTGAACTGGAAGCCTACAAGCAAGAGCTAGCCATGGCAAAGGAATCCTATGAGAAGGAACTTAAATTATACACCCTAGCTCGCGTAGCGACCATGACAGAGGAAAATACAACAGAGAATCCATGTAGAGAGTATATGTGTAGTCAATGTGGGGACATCTACTATCAAGAAGGCTACAAAATAATTCAAATTCCAATGCCAGGAGCTTCCCCTGCACCTACGACTTTTGCAGTCAAAGAAGAACGCCCTACTGTTACACCCCTCAACCAGAACCAACAATGGCCTCTGTCTTACAAGAAAATGAGTTCCTAAGGTCTGAACTGGAAGCCTACAAGCAAGAGCTAGCCATGGAAAAGGAATCCTATGAGAAGGAACTTAAATCATACACCCTAGCTCGCGTAGCGACCATGACAGAGGAAAATACAACAGAGAATCCATGTAGAGAGTATATGTGCAGTCAATGTGGGGACATCTACTATCAAGCAGGCTACAAAGTAATTCAAATTCCAATGCCAGGAGATTCCCCTGCACCTACGACTTTTGCAGTCAAATAAGAACTCCTTGTTGTTACACAATAACCAACATGACCTTCCAAAATTAAAACTAAACCCTGGCCTACAACAATTGTCAAATCTGAAGCCCCTGTTTTTGTTAATAAAGATGTACAAACACTGCCTATTGATGAATTTGCCCCTCCTAGCCAGATCAATACCCACACCTTTGTGGAACAAGCCACTCAGACCCTACCTTAGCCCACCACTTGCAACGCTGAAAAACAAACTCAACCATGGGATGAGCAGGCAATAATTGACAAATGGAAAAAAGAGTCTATTGTTACATAGGGAAAAAGCCTGCAGGAACACAGACTAATGTAGCTAAACCATATCTATTCAAACTAGGAAGCTTTGGAGCAAACACGCCAGGAATCCCGTGCCTATAAGAAACAAAATAAAGAGCTAAAAGGAAGATTGCTCCTGATATTTGACTTGGCACAAAAGTTGTTGGTTGCAAGGAAACCATCCTACAATTACTCTCTATTTCTCATGGAACAACTTACATTGTTTCAGATTAAATCAATCAAAGAAGGCAGACCCCATGCAGTGTTGAATCCAACAGATTTTGTTAAAACCTTTGCAGAAGCCTCTGCTATGGATCAACACCTCCTCTTTGAGGTATATTTTCATAATGAGGCCATCCCTGAGAACCGACAACTTAACCTTAACCCTCTTGTCGGTGACATCCAGATTAGGGCACTCACCTCTCACCTCCTTCCTTAACAATCAGATTATATGGTAGGATGAATTCCTAGCTGCCAAGCATAATGAGGATAATTGCCTTCTTTGGATATGGCTAGAACCACAAAATGTTGCCACCTTTGTTACAGAGTATTATCAGTTTTTGAAGAAACCAGGGATGACTCAACACATTCAACAACTACAGACAACAGTGCTTCAGGATTGTCAACAATTCATTAAATCCACATAGATTGTTGCCCTACAAGAAAATAACATGTTTTGGCAACAATCTAGTGGGAAAAGATAGGAACACAATCCCTTTATCCCCACTAATCTAGAGCTAGCAATCTCCAGGGTACCTAGCTACATCAAGTGTGTTCAGCAATGTGCTGAAAGCTAGATAGGTTATCAGTTTCATTTTCCTATCCTGTGGATGCCAGCAGAAAAATATCAAGTTCATTATAAGTTGCCCAAGAAGGCGGAAACAACATCTTGGCAAAGGCTACAACGCATTCAAGGATTCAGAGCTCCAACAGACAACACTTTCTACAACTACTGCTTAAGTAACTTGCACGCTCAAAGTCAGTATCCAGATTCTGATTCAGATTGAAGTTTCCTGAGGACATGCAACCTTTTAAGTTGGGGGGGATGTTAGGACCCTACAATGTACCTTTTTGCTCACACATTTTGCTACCATTACACCCTTTTTCCACTCACATTTAAACTTATATTATCACCTTACCCTATCTCTCCAAAGGTATATAACGTCTCTTCTCTTTACTATATGTTTAATCTATTTTGCATATAATTTTACATTACTCTCGTACTTAACCGTTGATCAGAAATATATAAGTGCTAAAATAGTTCGAACTGTAGATTAGCATTGAGGCCTGTTGCTGAAACAGTCAAAGCACGCAAACCCTGTGGTTGAAACAGTCTGTGGTCTACGATGCTGAAACAACAACTCACACAGAAGAAGTTGTTACACTCTCCATGGTCTACGATGCTGAAACAACAACTCACACAAGAAGAAGTTGTTACACTCTCCATGGTCTACAATGCCGAAACAACAATACAAAGTTGTTACACTGACCACAATAGCCGCACCTTGAGCCAGAATTAACCATCGCTGCCGCGTGAGATCACGTTGCTGAAACAGTCAGAACGCAAAACCCATTGCTGAAACAACCCGCGATTTGCGATGCTGAAACATCATACATCAGTAAAGAAGATAAATATAGAAGCTGTTACTCCAGCCGCAACAACAACACCTCACTCAACACCTTTTCAACTATTGTAATAACATTTTGTTATGGGAGACCAGGATATCCTATTCCAGTAGAGATTTGATCTGACTAAGAATAGGATTCAGAGGCGCACATGTAATTTGATGATCAAATTGTATCGAGGGGATTCTCCTCTTTAAATAAGAGGAAATCACCATTAGAGAGGATCTTCTTTTTGGCTAAGAAAGGATTTACAGAGAAGGACGTGTTTTACTTCAGTTTGTAATATGACACAGTTGACAGATGAATAAAAGATTGTTCTGAGCATTTTTCTTTAGATCCTTTCGTTTTAGGGGAATCTTGTGAGAAGGGAGGGACCACCTTCTTCACAAGATTCACCCGTTAGCTCTGTAGTGTGTTAATGTTATTTCTGTTCATGCCTTGATTAAATTCTGTTTTTCTGAAACACTACTTTACTGAACTCTGTTTTGCTGAAACTCTGCTTTACTGGTTGTTACATTGTTTTCATACGATTCATGCTTGGGTAATTGTTAATCATTCTAGTTAGCATTCTTATTTGGTGAATTTATGAAAGTGTGATAATCAGGGACATGTGCTGAAGATTCCTGCTTGGGGAATAGGGTCCTGTTCTCTGTTAAGAGATAGTTAGCCTTCAGTGTGTGTCAATCATTTCAGTTAGCAATGAGTTCATGAAAGTGTGATCGGAAACAGGTGCTAAAGATTCCTGCTTGGGGAATAGGGTCATGTTCTCTATTACAGAATAGTTGGTCTTTCCTGTTGCAACATCTTGTTGTTATTTTCTTAAATGTAATCTAGGATTCTTTAGATAATTATTTCTTTAAACTTGAACTCTGCAATAGGTAGGTTGCTTTCCTGTAATTCAAAGAACTTCAGTTTGTTCAAGGAAAAGTGTGATTAATGTATTTTTACTACAACTCTAGATTGCTTTTGAGATTGAGCATATACAATGCGTGATTACCTTTGAAATAAACAGACTTCCTTGGGTTGACAATTTATGTGGCACTTGATTGTTTAGTTAAATAAGCAATCATAGCGACCAACAATCTTATGGTACTTGGTTGAAGAAAATAATTGATGATATATTATGGTACATGGTGTATAGCACGATTGAGACATATCATGAGTGATATGGTATATGCTTGAGACACATTTCATGGTATATGGTTTATGGATGTTGGCACATGGTTAAGGCATACAGTTTAAGGTTTTGATGTTGGAAAGTTGGTTTGGACAGTTGGTTGTCATTAATGTCAACCCTTGGAGAAGTCCAAAATCCATAGAGATGTGTTTGAGATAGATTAATAGTTAGTTTTCATTGATGAAGTGGTTGATGTTGATATATGGGATATTGTTGGATAGTTGGTTTGGAAAGTTGGTTGTCATTGAGGTCAACCCTTGGAGATTGATGTCAACCCTTAGAGAAGTCCAGAAGTCCTAGAGATGTGGTTGAGATAGATGGATAATTATTTTTCATTGATGGAGTGGTTGATGTCAACATATGTGTTGGGTGCATTTGATGAAGTCTACATATATCCCCAAAGGTATGGTCATGGAACCCATAATTAATCGAGGAATAAAGATATGAAGGTCAATGTATTTGCAAGTAAGACTATCATAGATGGATAGTACACATCATGCTAGTTTTTGTGATAGGTGGTACATCATGTGGCTCCTTACGGTTGAGGATATATGGCCTTGTAAAGATTGGAGGAACCTCAAGAATAATCTAGAAGGTCAACAATAAGTCAATTACTCTAGAAGCCTCTAGAAAGGCTTCAATAATTTTGCTAGTCAAAGTGGTTGAACCAAGAAGTTAATTATGGGTAAAGTAGTTGTAACAAAGAAATTATGGGTTTACTAATTATGGGTATAGTAGTTGCAACAAGAAAGTACAGGTTGACCTTAAAAGTAAGAAAAAAGGTAAAACAATTATGACCATAAAATGAGGAAAAAGTGTAAAATAGTTATGACCCTAAAATGAGGAAAAAGGGTAAAACAATTATGAATCTAAAATTATGAAAAAGGGTAAAACAATTATGACCCTAAAATTAAGAAAAAAAGGTAAAACAATTATGACCCTAAAATTAGGAAAAAGGGTAAAACAATTGTAACAAGAAAATAATTAACTGTAAAGTGGTTACAACAAGAAATTAATTAAGGGTAAACTAGTTTAAGAACAATTAAATGGAAGAGTATAAATACACATCAAGAGTCTCTCATTCTCACACACATGTTCATTGAATATCTATCTAGTGAACACTTGATCTATTGGAGAATATGAGGTAAAGTAAAGGGGATGCTTGTTCCAGGTTGTAGGAAGGTATGATTATGTAGCAGGGTCGTCACAGGTTATGAGGTATGTCATTGTGTAAGTTTTTAGGGTTATATCTTGGTAATGTTATGGCTCATATTGGTGGCATGGCTTGGTGATATATTGGATATTATGGTTTATGCTTGATGTACATATTGAGAGTTTTGGTACTTCTTTAGTACATGGTTTATGGCATATATTGTGGTACATGTTTTAGGCATTTTGGTTGAGTTTTATTTTTGAAGATATTGGTACAATTTGAAGCTGCATAACAGTGAGGGTTTGATACATGGTTGATGTGATAGTTCATTAGACTTGTTTCATGGATGGTATGGAACATGCTTAAGGCATATCTTGGAGGCCCCTTTTGGTTTATGGTTGCATATGGTTGAAGTTCATGCTTTGGTGTTATTCTTGAGACATATCCTTGGTACATTGTATATGGTTGTTATGGCTCATTCTTAGAGGCACATATTTGCAATATTGGAATATACTTGAGGCATATACTTGGTATATGATCTTGGTTGATTATGATGCGTGCTTGAGATTTTGGTTTATACGTTGATGCATATGTTGGTACACAATTGATGATTGATGTACATGGTTGATGGTTGATGTACATGGTTGATCGTTGAGGTACATGGTACAGGTGTTGGTGCATGGTTTATGCACTTGTTGTTGTACAAATGTTGGTGCATGGTTGATGCACTTGTTGTTGTACAAATGTTGGTGCATGGTTAATGCACATGTTGTCATACAAGTTGTGGTATATGCTTGATGCTTGGTAGGGTACAGGTTGATGGTTTGGTACATGCTTGGTCGAAGCATGTGTTGGTGATGTTGGACATATAGTTGAGAGGTGTCCTTGGTATATGATCCATGTGAGAGGACCTGGTTGAGTATCAATGACAATGACAGGTTGGACAGGTTGATGTGACAGGTTGACAGTGACAGTGGTAGTGATAGTAACAATGATGCTGACAATGACAGTGGTAGTGATGGTGGTAGTGACAGTGGCAGTGATGGTGGTAGTGACAGTTGGTCTACACTTGTATTTCAGGGTGGCAAGACGGGTCAAGGAAAGGGGGTTGTAGCCTCCTTCAGGTCGATTCCAGATAACACAGGCAGTTGGAGATTCCTTCATGTTGGATCCTATAAATAGGGGGTCATATCCTCCTTCTAGTTACAGCTGAAGAATTGGGAAGTTGGTGCTTCAAATGAAAGTATTCTTTGATATATAAGAAAACATTTTGTGGTTTTCTCCCATTTCAGTTTCCACGTAAATTATGGAGTATTGTGTATGATGTGATGTGATTCTTATTATTTTTATATGCTCATTATACATTGATGATATATTGATGATATGTTGGTCTACACTTGTATTTCATGGTGACAAGATGGGGCAATGAAAGGGGGTTATAGCCTCCTTCCAGTCGATGCTAGAGAACATAGGGAGTTGGAGCTTCCTTTAGGTTGGATCCTATAAATAGTGAATCGTATCCTCCTTCCAGCTGCATATGAAGAATTGGGAAGTTGATGCTTCCAATGAATGTATTCTTTGATATATAAGAAATCATTCTATGGTTTTATCCCATTTGGATTTCCACATAAATTCTGGGGTACTATGCATTTGATGTGATGTGATGCTTCTTATGTTTATATTCTCATTATACATTGATGATATATTGATGATAAAGTTAACATATATATATTGTGGTTAAAAGTGGTAAAAGTGCTCATACTGATTCACCCCCTCTCTCAGTATTCCAACATTTGGTACATGGTTGCTGCATGATATGGTACACGTGTTGGAACATGGTATGGTACATGTTCTGGTACATGATTGATGTACATAGTTGATGTACATGGTATGGTGATGGTTTTGGTATCCATGTGAGTGTATATGGTTATAGTTGGTTGATGATGGTATATCAGTTTCAATGACGGTGACAATGACAGTGATGGTGATAGAGATAGTGGAAGTTACAGGTTGATGTGACAATAGAAGTGACAGTGACAGTGACATGTTTTTGTATTGGTGAAATTGGAAGTTATACATTAATCAATGGTAGTGACAGTTTGAGTCTACACTTATATTTCAAGGTAGCAGGACGAGGAAAGGAAATGGGGTTGTAGCCTCCTTCCGATTGGTGCCAGAGAACTCATGGAGTTGGAACTTCCTTAAGGTTGGAGCCTGTAAATCAGGGGGTTGTATCTTTCTTCAGGTTGGTGCCAGAGAGCACAAGGAGTTGTATCTTTCTTCAGGTTGGTGCCAGAGAGCACAAGGATTTGTATCTTTATTCATGTTGGAGCCTATAAACTATGGGGTCATAGCCTCCTTCTAGTTGTAGCTGGAGAATTAAGGGAGTTGTAGCTTCCTTTAGGTTAGTGCCTATAAATAAGGGGGTTGGTGCCTCCTTTCAGTTGGTGCTGGAGAATTGGGAAGTTGGTGCTTCCTATGAATGTATTCTTGATATATATAAGAAATCATTTCGTGGTTTTCTCTCTTTTGGGTTTCCACGTAAATTATGGTGTATTGTGTATCTGTGGTTGTTTATTATGCACTGATGAATGATTTTTTTTATGATGCAATGATATACTGAATGAATAAGTGATAAACTATTGAACATTGCTAATAATGTTGAATTTTATATATACTGTGATTGAAAGTGGTAAAAAGTGCTCTTATTGATTCACCCCCCCATTCCCATCTCAGTATTCCAACAATAAGGAAACTAAACATTAACCACACTTGAATTGAAATTAACCATTCTATAAAATTTGGAATTACGACAAGTTAAGAAACAAAACAACTACAAAATTAAATAAACATAATTGAAATGCTAAACCCTATTCTTAATGTTACACGAAGTACCTGAATAAGGAGGGGGCCCTTCCCCCTTAGAAAATGCAATGGTCTACAAAATTAAAATCACATGAACATCAACACATCAACATGCGAATAAGAGAAGAATGGAAATTATATTGTAGAAGTCTGAAATTTACAATAACAGAGGAATGTTATTGCCAGAATAATTCCCCTCGAGCTCAAGGGAGCTGGGTTGTTTATATAATACAATTGATTTCTAAAATAAAACAAAGGGAAAGATGAAAAACCATGAGAATCGGGTTGTTCATTCATTTACATTGATATTGTCAAATTTTGGTAAATATTGAGCATGTGTTGACTTAGATCAGTTGAGCGACAATTGGTAAGAAAACCAATTTCTCTTTTGGTTGTCCACTTGCCTCCTATCACCTTCCTATGTGAGGAATGTTCCTTGACTGTCGGCTGTAATGTTTACTGATGTGTTGGCGGACTTTGTACTAAAGGTTGCAACAACTACATTGTACTTAGAGTTGCAGAAACAATATCATACTCGGAGTCACAACAATGGAGAGGAATTGCAACCACTGTAAGGAGTTGCAATGACTGTAAGGAGATGCAACTACTATAAGGAAACCACTATAATTGCTTTTGTATAGCAGTGTTAATGCACAAAAGTAACTGGTTCCTTAAGAAAAATGTAAGAATAGCATAATAATGGCATATGGGGAAAGATTCATACCTTGATGAAAAGTGAGGTAAAAGTGGATAAGGAAGGTATCAAAAAGGAAATGATCAGTGGAAAATGGTAAGGAAAAAGGTATTATATGGGTTCTTAAAGTATGCCAATTTAGGCACCTGTCAGTATGTACTATTAAAAACTGTCATCTCAAAGAATTTACAATGTCTATAGGTGTTAAAGGATTATGAACTAGTCATTCAATGGATGCAAGATCAAACTCATGTACTAAATTTAGGACTCATGCCCATATCTCAACAACTGAAGGAGATTGCGACCTTGTTCCAAGAAATTTTATTTCTTCATATTTATAAAGAACATAATAATTTGGTAGACTCATTTTCAAAGGAGGCACTCCTTCTTCCTCCCAACTCTGATTACCTAGATGAATTCAAGGATGATACTTTAATTTCCAAACATAGTGTTTTATTCAATTAGTTATCAACACTATTTCGGTATATTTCATAAACCTTTTTATGATTATGATAATGATAGTTTTGGCATTCTTTGCAATCAATATATGAGTGTTGATTTTTTTTTGTCAAAGCTCAACTATAGTTCACTTTAATGGACAAATATTCCTTGAAATTACTTTGTCTTTTTTTCCTTAATGCAATCAATCTACATATGGAATGTATATTCAATTTTTATTGAAATAAAGAGTATGATTTTTTTTAGAAAACAAACTTCAATAATATGTATAATTTATGATTATATTATTCAATATCTCAAAATGTCACCTTTAAACTTCAATGTCCATATTAACTCCCCCACATCAACCAAAATTTACCATATCAACTAGAATTTTGGCATAAAGAGAAGTAAACATATCAACTAGAATTTTGGCATAAAGAGAAGTAAAGAATATGGTGTCAACTTGGAAAAATGGACCATCAAATTACCTTACTAAAAAAATTTCAATCTAAGAAAATAGTAATCAACATAATTATGGCAGTCATGAGATTTACATTTGTTTTCATAGATAGTTTCAAATATAAGTGACTCATGTAGTGGAATAAGAAAACTATATCAACACCATTTTATTTTTGCATTAAGAGAAGTGAGACTTTTTACAAGTTGGGTGGAAAATATTTCTATGTCAATAAGACTAATAATAATAAGATTGATAATAATAATAACAAGACTGATAATAACATGGAAACAATTGGACATCTCATTTCTAATATAATTAATTTTTTCAAAATAAAATTTCAATCATAAAATAAATAAATTTATTTAAATTCATACAAAAACATAAAATCAATTTAATCCAATTTTTTTTTAAATTATTAAGTTATTAAGAAATTTGAAAATATTATTGTTATTATCTTTTTATGATTAATAAATATAAACTTAAGATGGATATATTTAAGTGTAATTTTATAACAACAATTAAAAAAATCAAAATTAAAGAATAATTAACTTTCAAGTAATATTAATATTACTTTACTTAGCATCTTTAAATGGGATTATTATAATTTTTTATATAATTTTAACAATTTTGTTTATAATAAATACATTCATTTTTATTTTATCATCTTCATGTCTTTCTTCATAAGTGTAATGAAATAGAATATGAATAATAAATGATGAATAAATGGTAAGGAGAAGAAACCATGCATATTTTTATATCAATTTTAACAATTTTGGTTACAACAAACACATTCTTTTTCCTTCATGTCTTTTTTTATAAATGCAAAAAAAAATAATAAGTGATGTATGGTAGCTTAGTTTCTGCCAAGTAATGAACTAAGCTACCATGTTGGACACGTCTCTTTATTCACAAATTAAGTTATTTGGGAATTGTTTTTCCCTTTTCATAATTATTACCAAATTCAGTGCATGCAATGAGGTCAACTACAAAAGCTTCTCAAATGGTCGTTTACTTCTATTTCATTCTATCTAATACGCTTTTTAAGAATTTCATCCAAAAAATCGAGCATTTTTACTATGTGATCCACAATATATTTCACATACCCCTACATATATGAATGAAGGTTCATCGATAAACAATTTAGTACATATAGAAATTGGAGAGAACATTCATTTAACAATGTTAACGACAAGCAGGGGTGCATGCATCACCTTAAGTTTGTCAATGTGGAAAGTTGGGGATACCATGCGGTGTTGGCGAGTCCATGCCTCTATCTTGGCCATTAGCAGTCCTTTGCTAAGGCAATCATTGTTTCCTTTCTATTGTAAATGAGACTTTCCATAGCTAGATCTATGCTTGGACGATGATATCTACTTTACTAATTTTGGTTGGAATACAGTCAATCATGGCTCCACACCCCATCACAATATGAATTGCCTCCCTACACAAATTCTAACATTTTATCATGTGCCTGAATAAAAGTAATAGGCACATGATCTAAATAACTCGTTTTGTTCTTTCCATTTACATATGTACTGCATCCAACACAAATAAGGATAACAAAAAGAACTCTTAGTGTAGACAATTTATCTTTGTTGTACGACATGACTTACGAATAACTTGTGGATATATGTATTGAAATCTTATCCATTTTTAGTGTTCAATCGTAGGGCACAAAATTCAACAGGGAAAAGCAGTAAATAATCATCTATCAAAATAAATGAAGAGTTCTTCATTGCGAGCACTAAAAATAGATAAGTTGGCTAATGTTGATTAAAAAATCCATCAAACTAAACCCTATGCTAGTAGTGATGACAAGGTGACACAAAGGAAGACTTTGCAAGCCCCAGGTGAGTAGTTTATTTTAATGTTGTAAAACAAAAATCAAAGCATTGAAAACAACATCAATCATTAACCCGTACTCATTTTTTTTAGATTAAAGAGCCTCTTAAATTCATGATGTCACCTCTATAAGAAGAAGTTCAATTCATCTACCATGACAATACAAAAAAATCATTTTTTTTTTTTTAAATACAAAAATTCAAGATAACAATGTTAAACATTGAAGAACACTATAAATTTATGGTCAACATATTAACTAATATACAATCAACTTACAAACTCATTGCTATAATTCGCCCCTTGACCGGAACTAATAAAAATATATATAAAAATATAAAAATAATAAATAATAAAATATGAAATATAATTCCAAAAAATATAAAAATATGAAAATAATAAATAATGAATAAACATAAAATAAATATAGAATAAATATATTCCTTAATCTAATACAAATGATTTCCCTTTCCTAATGACGTCATACCCCTTACCCAATGATGCTATCCACTTGTCATATGTATATGTGGAAAGGGGGAAAGTAACAAGGGACTCAACAATCACCACCACACTACTAATTAACATAACTTGAGAAGTAGGGAGACAAAGATGTGAGGACTCCTAAGAATGCCATACCAATTGATATACGATTTTCATTTAACTAATCATCCCTCAACTATAAAATTCTATAGAATATAACATGTGTAATTAATTTAATATAAAATATAACATTCACAATGTGATAAAAGATTCTTTTATAAGTCAAAATAAAAATATGTCGCAGTACACTTATATTGGCATAATGTTAGTGATATACTTTAGAGGGATCCAGATAAGCATAATAACCTTCCAACATGAAGGACAAAAGATGGAGAATGAATGTCAAATCAACATCAGTTATTGTATATAATTTGTGAGAAAAGCATGAGAATCAAATTAATGTAAATTCAAATTATTATTATATTTATACCGCATTGAAAGATATATGGAAGACCATCTTTAAAAATATATCAAGAACTATATAAATGGTTAGTGATGTTTTTTTTTCATATGCTCGTGTAACATTTATGAGGCTACTGAAATGACAATTCACTATCTTAATTCATAAACAATTGTGTATTTGGATTACATTCTTATGTTCAACAACACTTGGGAGGAGTTGTTGCATCTTTTGACCAAATATTTTACAACATTACATAGAAAGAATATATTAATCAATAAAAAGAAGTGCACACTATACAGAAGTGCACATTTTAGTAATAAGAACTTGTATATCTATATTAAGTAAAGCTTCAGAGAAATTAGGGTTTGATTCTTGATCCTTGGAAATCCAGTGACGACCTGGGGATCTCGGGCCTATTAGCTTTGGAATGGAACATGTATACGAGACCGCTTTGTGGGGTGGGAATCCACCTCTGTTCGGATGAGGATAGTCTACTCTCGATGGGCGGAGATCAGTCAGGCTCACTTACGACAACAAATGTCTATAATGTTGTAGCAAATAGGTTGTGGCCCCAATAAATTCCGAGTTGGCGCCTCCAGATCTTGACATGGGACCTGGCATTCAAGATTAAAATTTTCATGTGGCTAGTTATCAAAGGAAAGACTCTAACTTGGGACACCCTTCAACGAACGGGGTGGTATGGCCCAGGACGTTGCTCTTTATGTAACTTAGAAACATAATCTATCTCTCATCTGTTTGTGGATTGCCGGTTTTCCCACACCCTTTGGAGGGAGTTACTTGACCACTATAAAATCACCACCCCTTGGGAAGGCCGATCCGTTAGCAACTGTATGGAGGAGTGGATAAAGAAGGAAAATGTATATAAAACATTCCCGATTATAGCATGCTAGAACCTCTGGCTAGAAAGAAACATGTACATTTTTTAGTCATCGACGCCAACTTTAAAGAGGGTCAATATTCTTGTTAAAAGCATGGTGGACAGTTCATGCAAAGCGAACATAAATCGGACACAACACAGGATAACGAAGACACCCGAGATTAATATGGATTCAATCTGTTGGTTCGACGGAGCTTCACAGGAGGATGGTCTCCTTAGCGGAGCAGGGGGTATTATAAAAAATTCAGGTAACACTACAGTCAGATGGGCTCTAAATTGTGGCCGGGGCACTAATACCAGGGTGGAGCTCCTGGGACAATGGACCTCCTTATTATTAGCTCAGAGATTAAACTTTTCGCAGATACATGTTTTAGGAGACTCAAAGGTCATTCTTGACTGGACCACCCATTCTTGCAACATAAATGTGGCTAATTTATGGGGATGGAGGAAGAAGATTAGTGAATTTATTCAGTTTTTCTCTATTATAAAATTTGATCATATTTTTAGGGAGGAAAATACAGAGGCTGATTCACAATCAAAACTTGCGCTTCATGTCCTTGAGGGGAAGCTCTTCTTCAGCATTTGGCAGGATGCCTAGGAGCCCCCCCCCCCCGTGCACTCTTTGGCTATATAATTGACCGTTAGCAGCATCCAATACATTCTCTTTTTATGGTTTTAGTAGTCATTCTCTTACTATGGCTAGTAATTGTAGGTGATGGGCCTGGGCCTTCTAGATAGGAGGTTTTTTTATATATGTAATTATGTAATCAGATCTGGGACATAATATTTTTGTAACTTAACTCTGGATATGCTCTTCAGGTATTTTGGATGACAAGTAATTTCATGTAATTTCTGAGAACCACATATATAAAAAATATGGAGAAATTTTCTATTGGAAAAAAAAAAGGGTGGGGTAGGGGAATAATAGAGTAAAACATATT
>ML788516.1:331907-352218 GCA_009831015.1 Picea engelmannii | reverse complement strand
TGAGGGTGGGGGTGGGGGAATAATAGAGTAAAACATATTATGTTTTACTCTATTATTCCTCATATATATGAGGGTGAGGGTGGGGGTGGGGCAAACATATGAGAAATGTGTAATGTGTAACCCTCAGGTGGGGTGGGAAAAATATATGAGAAATGTGTAATGTGTAACACTCATATATGAGGGTGGGGGTGGGGGAATAATAAAGTAAAACATATTATGTTTTACTCTATTATTCCTCATATATATGAGGGTGGGGGTGTGGCAAATATATGAGAAATGTGTAACACATTTCTCATATATTTTACCCCTGCATATATAGATGGAAGTGCACATTTTAACAATACAAAATTGCATATATAGATGGACTAAGCATTGGTCTAGTGATTATTTTAGTATATTATATAGAGAGTATATACTAGTCAATATAAAGAAGTGTACATTTGAGAAATAAAAACTTCCATATATTATATTCCATGTGAACTAAGATGGATTAAGCATTAATCTAGTGATTATTTTAGTAATAATCAATTGGTCATCAAGAAATAGCAACCATGACCTATAAAGTTTCATAGAAATAGATAATTACTTGCAAAAAAAAATGCATTCACATTTCCCATGTCACACATCCATTCAATGCATTTAATCATGACCACATCAATTTCAATGAAGACATTGTGCAGTATGAAAAATTCAGTAAGATCAAATGTTAGAGTATTTATTGATATTGTTCTTGTATTTGTTGACATTCAATAAGCCTTCGAGATAGAATTGGATTATTTTGGCCATGCCATGAGTACGGTCTTGATGAATTACTAAAGACTTGTTGCATACTACTCTAAGAATTTTCCATACATAGTTTTGAATTAGTCTAATTATGATTGTAAGATATATGAGTTTTGAATTAGTCTAATTATGATTGTAAGATATATGTGTTAGAGGAAGATATATAGTGTTGGAGGTCCATTATTTTCTTAAACAAATAGGTGATCATGTGCAATGACCATAAATCTATCTAGTTCCTCTAGGAAATTACAAAAGTTAAAAAAAAATGACATTGTTAACATACCTAAAATAGTTCCAGTGGTGGCAAGTGTGGGGGGTGATCTTTGGACACAAAGGAAAATATAAAATTACTTATGCTTGGGGGATTGGAAACATTACAAATAATCAAGCAGAGGCATTATCCGTTTGGAAAAGGGTCTAGATCATGAAAAACAAAGGGGTCGATCATTTTTCTGTCATAGGGTATTCTATGGTTGTTGTTCGTCATATCATGAAAAATATCTCCCCAAGGAACCTAATATTCAAAGACTTCTCATGTGAATTATTAAGTTGGTAGAGGGGTTTTGGGAAGTGGTGTTCTTCCATGCATGATGACCCACCAAGTTGTTCCCATAGGTGCAAATTTCTTACTAACTCTGCTTCGGTTATGTATTGAGTTGCTCTCAATTTTATTCTTGGACCCAGTCACAATATTAACTGTGCAGAGGTGCTTTCCAAACTCTCTCGGGCCCAAACCTACTTAGTGAACATAGTTTTGAAACTTTGTGCTTTGGCACCTTAAGTTCCTCTTCGCATGGCGCTAATCTTTTCTATGAAAGCCTAAAAATTTACTTGTCTGTCGCTAGCCATTTTCTCTCTCGTGACCAAGCGTTATAACCAAGCCTCTGTCAGATGTTGGAGGTTGGATTGGTTCACGTATACAATCCATTCCTTTTCCTTCATCCCCATCCGAAATGATGTCACTTCTATGTTGTCTTCCCTTAAGTGCTTCAACTCAATGCTAACCCTCCACGCGACTAGGTGTTGAAACCATGCACTTATCTCTGAGTGATTTAAACACTATTGCTCATCCACATGTGACCAAGAGTTAGGAACCTCGATCTTATCATCATTAGACCCTCAAATTTTCACAACGCTTCGAACTCAACTTACTAGGGGTTCAATTAGATGAATTAACACGTGGGAAACTCCAAACTCTACAATCGAGACAAATCATCGATCTTGCCTTTTTGTGGATAGTTAGATCTCTCATGCGATCATAATATGTGTTATCCTCTAACTGGATGGCATACATTAGATGACGTGTATTAAGATCATATTGTTGGGCGATCCTGGGTTTCCAACCTTCCTTGTGGTCTCGATGACCTGAGATTTGATTAGATCTCAGTTGTTGATCTAGTTCTATCGGGTTGAACCCCAGTCATATATATCTGATGAACAACTACTAGGATCACCTTAGGGTTGCCTACATGGTCTTTCCATGTGTCACTTGCTGACTAGGATTCCACGTGTCACCTCATTTTGTGGCCTTGACACGCACCATCTCCCAAATGGACCTTAACATGTATCACTTCCTGAATGGAACACATGTCACTCTATGAGTGTTGTATACGTGGCTGACATATATCGGTGTCGAGATGTCTGAAGGGTTTGAAATTCACCCTTTTCAGTTTGTCCCGATGGATGAGATCTAATAGGATCTCAACCGTTGATCTGATTTTTCGCACAGATCTCCACCGTTGATCTATTCACCACTATTGAAAAGGCTTGAATTGCCTCTCCCTTAACTTCCTCAGACCTTCATACTCCCGATATAGTTATTCTCTATTGATCTGGGTCTGGAATGGATGACCAGATCTATTTTCCACCCAGGGTTATCATATCACTGGGTATTTTCACTTAACACTTTTTAAATATTCTCCAATGCTCGACATATTATCTGTTGATCATATCTCCACACTTGATCTATCCGATGATCGTTGATCCTCCAAAAAATGAATGGTTGGATCTTTCCCCGCACAATGTCTTCACTCATTGAACCCGTGACATAGTGTATGTGTTCGTGGGATATAATTTCACTAGATATTGCTAAACACCTCCCAAAATCATTTTATTGAACTCCCCTCCCAATACATCTTTATAATAAAATAAACCCCTATTTTAACTAGATGCCCCTTTTTATACCTACCCAATACCTATAAACCATTTGAGACTGCAATATATTGACCTTATTTTTCACAATTAAAAAATCCCCTTTATGAATGAACGTGAAAAGATATTGGTCAAGAGGGTGAAGCCCCCATGTTACCCCGACCACCAGGCTATCAATACTCTTACAAAATACCAATAAAGGTTTGGATCTGATCCGATATAATCGACGGTCACTACTTAATTTCAACATGATCCGACGATCACAATTTCCTAATTATATTCAACAAGAATCTTGCCACAACCTTGATCCAACGAATCCTATTCATTTAGGAATGATGCAATGGTTCACAAACTTCCCTTGTACAATACGTTTCTTCAATGAATCACCATCGATCCATTCTGTGATCGACGATCGATCTTCCTCCTCACTAGAATGTGTGCTTCTGCAACTTTAACTTGCAAGTCTCAACTCTCATCTATTTTCCTCGTCCATGCACACTCAATCTCAACAACATACATAGAGATATATAAAATTCAAGTAATGACAAGAGGATAACACACTAGCACGCAACACAATGTTATTTCTATTAATAAATCACACTATAAACAATTTACATAAGGCCTTCCTTTCCTTCCTGACCTAATTTACATTTTGTTGGCCTCTATATGGGCATTTGGCCACACTTGGCCTCTTCCACACACAATCCTCTCTTTCCTCTTTGTTCTCCTTCCCTTTGTTGCATGTACGCGTACAAAATAAACACAAAGGATTTGATACTTGAATTTGGTTCAACTCCTAATTTACATCCTAAAATTCCTCTAGGATCCAAAAAATACTCAAGAATCCCTAAAATATCTTCTAAGCCTCACCTTTCTTGAGATATGATATCATAGGCATGTCTAATTACACTCAATTAAACAAACCCTATATTATGTGGTCTTCTAGAACTAAACATAGGAAATTCAAAATTACATGTTTAGGGAACCAACTCCCTTGGTAATCTCAAGACCACCTAGGCCTAATCAACTTGGTTTATTTTTCGAGACAAAATGCTCCTGCATCAGATTCCTAGAGTTGAAAATTTTCATGATATTTTGATCATGTGTCTTCATTTGCTGAAGTCCTCTTGGATCCCAAATCTTATGCTATTGTTGTCCACTTGCCTTACTGCCTTGCTGCTGCATTGTTGTTGTATGCAACCTTCCTGAATCCCATACTTTACTCTTTTTCTTTTCATAATCCTTATTAATGTAATCTCTCCCAACCAACTGCAATTTTTGGTTGATTACCTTCTTCATCTCTTGGTATCTCCATCTGGACTTCTTCGTCATCAGTTCCCATAGCTCATAAATTTCAATGTCCATCTCTGACTTCTGCTATCTATGTCCTTCATATGGAATCCACATGGTTGCTTCCATCTCCTTTATAGTCTGTTGGTCATGATTGCAGGTTCACACACCTTGATGTCTTCCAAGATAACTCTTTCTTCTTCCAGTTCTAATTTTGCATGTTGAATATGCACCTTTTGACTTACTATATTCTTCTCCAAGAATTTCAACTCCTCATACAAATCAATAAAATTATCTTGAAATGAATTTGTAAACTCTGTGCAATATTCATGGCCTGTATCATTTTCTATCCATTCCCATAATATCTCCATTTCTTCTTCTCTGGCCATAAAACCATCACCCATCATTCTATTTGTTGGAATCTTCTTGGTCATGCCTTCATCTTGTTGCTCTTCATCTTTATCCTTCTTTTGGTTGTCTTCATAATCTGCATGCACATACCAATGATAAGTTTTAAATCCATGAGACTCCTGGGTCTCATCTGGCATCATCTCATCATGTTGGTATGATCATCTCATCAGAATTTCATCATCAACATCTACTTTCTCAACAATCTGAGTAACAAGTTGTGTGTAGTATTCACCCTGACTACTTCTATGAGATATCATCTCATATTCCTTCTCAACATAATTTTTATTTTGTTCTTCTTCTATTCTTTTAGAAAGCATATGCCCACCTTCATCAACCTTCATGATAGTTCCAACTAACTGTTCAACTTCCTCCTCTGCACAACTTGTAAACATACACCAATCATCATTTTTAAAAACATAAGTCCCCATGGTCTCATTGTATCCTCTGACATCGTCCTCGCATGATGATCTAAACTTTTCACACATTCCATGAGACTCCTAATAGGTCTCCCATTAACATCTACATCATCATCCTCTCCAAGGACTGATCCTCACTCTATTTCACAATAGTGAACTTCTTCCTCTGTCTAAACTTAACTCCTCTAAGTTTCTCTTCCTCTATCGAAGCACTCAATATGTTCCTCCTCTTCTTCCTTAGCTTTTCCTCTGTCTTGTGAGAAACATTCATCATGTGCATCACTTTCCTCATGAATAAATGCACAACAGGCCACTTGACATTTTTTCTCACATTCCATCCTCGTGTTTGGTCCTCATTGATTTCCTGTAGAAGTTCTCTAATTATACTGAGTCTCTCCTTCAACTTAATGTATTCTCGGTCAAAATCTTGTTGACTCATTTGCTTTCTGCCAATTGCTTTGGCATCCTTTTTCTTCTTACTATGGATTCTCCCTCTATCATGACTATCAATAGTCATCTCCATCTCCTCCTATTGTGAGATTCCCCTTTCCCACTATGAGTTGCATCAAGCCTCTATAATAACCAGTTACTCCTTAACCTATTACAATACTTCACCAATTTATCTCTCTGAACTTGACCTTTTTTTATCCTACTGTTTCTCTCCTCTGGAACCCTTTGAGCATCCTATGCTCTCTTTTCGCTTTTGCACTCCACACACTCTTCTTAGAACTCCTATTGCTCTCTTCACTTCCAATCCTCAACTGGAAGTGTTTACAACTTCCCTTGTTGTAAGGTTCTGCCACTATATCCTCCTTCTTTAAGAGCCTTATCTACTCTTCATCCTCTGTCACAAATTATTTTCTATCATGGCGGTTACCATATCCCTACTGCTACCTGCAAACATAAACATGTTTTCACCAAAGTTATCTCAATCCACTAAATCTATTACATGTAATATCTGTGCCAAGATCTTGTTTTCCAACATTTCTTCTCAATTATGTTTCCTTCTATGATTGCAATATTGCAGATTTCCCTTGTAAATATTAGAGAAAAACTGAGATTTGATACCAATTGATGACCCACCAGGTCATTCCCAAAGGTCCAAAGTTCTTACTAACTCTACTTCCATTCTGTATTGAGTTGCTCTAGATTTTGTTCTCGGACCCAATCACAATATTAACTGTGAAAAGGTGCTTTCCAAACTCTCTCGGGACCAAACCTCCTTAGTGAACAGAGTTATGAAACTCTATGCTTTGGCACCTTAAGCGCCTCTTCGCATGGCACTAATATGTTCTACAAAAGCCTGAATATTTACATGTTTAGCACTAGCCCTTTTCTCTCTTGCAACAAGGCGTTATAACCAAGCCTCCGTCGGATGTCATAGGTCGTATTGGTTCACGTTTACAATCTCTTCCTTTTCCTTCATCCCCATCTGAAATGACATCACTACTATGTCGACTTCCCTTAAGTTCTTCAACTTAGCACTAACCCTCCATGCGACCAGCTGTCGAAACCATGCAATTATCTCTGAGTGTTTTAAACACTGTTTATTTTCCACATGCGACCAAGATCTAGAAACATCAGTCTTATCGTCGTTGGACCTTCGACCTTTCACAATGATTTGATCTCAACTTACCAGGGGTCTGATACGGAGAATTAACACGTGAGAAACTCCAAAATCCGCGATCGATGCAGATCGTTGATCTTTCCTTTAGTGGATGGTTAGATCTCTCCCGTGATCATAATATGTGTCATCCTATGACTCGATGGAATACAACAGTTGATGTGTATCGAGATCACACTATCAAGTGATCTTGGTTTTACAACCTACCTTGCGGTCTTGATGACCCGAGATCCTATTAGATCTCAATCATTGATATAGATCTATCAGGTTGAGCCCCAACCGTATATCTATGCCAAAAATCTACCAGGATCACCTTGGGTTTGTCTACGTGGTCCTGCCATGTGTCACTTGCTGACTAGGTCACCACATGTCACCTCATTTCATGACCTTCACACGTGCCATATCCTAAGTGGACCTTAACACATGTCACTTCCTGAATGAAACATGTGTCACTCTATGAGTGCTATATACATGGATGATGTATATTGGTGTCAGGATGTCATAAGGGTTTGAACTTCACCCTTTTCAGTTTGTTCTGATGGACGAGTTCCGATAGGATCTCAACCATTGATATAATTTTCCACGTAGATCTCCACCATCAATTTGTTCACCACTATTGCAAAGGCTTGGATTTCCTCTCACTTAACTTCCTCGCACCTTCATACTCTCGATATAGTTGTGCATCGTTGATCTGGGTCTGGAATGGATGACCATATCTATTTTCCACCACCGGTTATCAGATCACTGTGTATTTACACTTAACACTTTTTAAATCTTCTCCAATTTGACAGATTATCTATTGAGCATATCTCCACCCCCAATCTATTCGATGATCGTTGATCCTCCACGAATTGAACGAACAAATATTTACCTGACCACTGGGCTATCAGGACTCTTACAAAATAACAATAAAGGTTTGGACCCGATCCGATGTAATCGACGGTCAAAACTTAATTTCATATATGATCTGATGATCATAATTTCCTAATTATATTCAACGAGAATCTCACCACGACCTTGATCCAACAAATCCTATTCATTTAGGAATGATCCGATGGTTCACGATCTCGCCTTTCATAATAACGTTTCTTAAATGGATCATCGTTGATCCATTCTATGATTGACGGTCAATCTTCCTCCTCAATGGAATGCGCACTTCTGCAAATTTATACCTACAAGTCTCAACTCTCATCCATTTTCCTCATCTTTGCACATTCAATCTCAACACCATACATACACACACACACACACACACACACAGATATAATCCAAGTAATGACAAGAGGATAACACACTAGCATGTAACACAATGTTATTTCAATTAATCAATCACATTGTACACAGTTTACATAAGGCCTTTCTTGCCTTCCTATATTGATTTACATTCTATTGGCCTCTATATGGGCCTTTGGCCACACTTGGCCTCTTCCACACACAATCCTCTATTTCCTCTCTGTTCTCCTTCCCTTTGCTTCCCCTAGGCTTACAAAATATACACAAAGGATTTGATACTTAAATTTGGTTCAATTCCTAATTTAAATCCTAAGATCCCTCTAGGATCCAAAAAATACTCAAGAATCCCTAAAATCACTTCTAAGCCTCACCTTTCTCGAGATTTTGTATCATAGGAATATTTGATTACACTCAATTAAACAAACTCTATCTTATGTGGTCTTCTAGAAATAAACATAGGAAATTCAAAATTACATGTTTAGGGAACCAACTCCCTTGGTAAACTGAAGACCACCTATGCCTAATCAACTTGGTTTATTTTTGGAGGCAAAGTGATCCTTCATCAATGCACTCCCTGAACTCATCCATCGGGCTAATGATCAAACTAATTAAACTTATGCCCTTCCTTTTGGTAAATAGATAGAAAATGTTGGGGGGAGGGGATTCATTTTCCAATCCACCCTAATTTTGTATTCCCAGTCTTTTTTATGACTAAAATGAAGTCTAAAGACAAGTGGAAACATGGTAGCAACATGCATCATGATGGTACAAAGGGGATGGAACTTCATGCAATTCACACAAGATGGCATGGGGGGAGTTTAATTAAGCTTGGTTGGATGGGAGTCTTTATTGTGTGTTAGTTTTATTATTCTTGTTATGGTGTGTTGGTGGATTTTATCTTAGTTTTGGAGAAAAGGCCTATTCAACATGTTTATTTTCTAGTTTTTCTTCCTTTCTCCATATGAATTGGTATATTTTTATCTCAGTGGTGTTGTTTTTGTGTTATGGGAGCAACTTGATATTATTCCTACTCTTGTTTTGTTCCAATATTTGGTCATGACCTCTAGAAGTAAAGTTACTTTTCATCCTTTCTTTGAAGTGGTTCATAATCTTCTAGTATGGGCATTTGGACTAAAATTATCTAGTCTTAGAAGAGGATATTTCAATGGTTGTTTTTTCCGCATATTTGGGATCTCTATTAATAGAAAAGGTGAGGTAGCCATATTTGTATTTGAGATTTTAATGGAAATCCCTTTGGATAAATTTCACGAATCACTTGGTGGTGTGAGAGGCTTTGTGATGGAAGTTGGTAAGCAATGGCTCGGTCAATGGAAAAAATGGAAGTTTGGAAAAAGGCTTACGAGCTATGATATGAAAAAAATATGAAGTTTACAAGGAGGTAGGTGGAATAAATGAAATAAAAATGGAGAAATACAAGATAAAAATAATTCTTATGGATTTAGAGGTGTAAGTTCATAGGGAGAAGCTCGTAGAGCAAGATGAAATTATTAAGGATTTGCAAGAGAAAGTCAAGCATCTATAGTTATATCAATCTCATAGGTTTATGGAATTGTTTCATTCTCCCTCGCTAGTAGTTTCACTGGGCTAGATTTTTGTACTTGAAAAAGGTGAAGCAATGGAAGAATAAACTATGGAGTAGAATTTAGAGCAAGAGAAAAAGGAAATCCCCACCACTTCATCCTCTATTGCCATAAGAATGAAGATTTCCTACTATGGGCATGGTAAAAATCATGTTAATTTTTTTTGTGTTTCCAAATGGTTTTTAAAAACACTTTGTTATTAGGTAAGTATGTAATACTTTATACAAGTCGAATAATGAACAATACTTCTAGAAGTTTGAAAATAGGCTAAATATGGAATAGCTAGAAACAAATACTATATCTTATGATGGCATTTTGTACTAGATCATCTATTTTTGTTTGTATTTGAAGGTTGGATTCTATGGATGCAATCCCTCTCTTTTTATTTAATACAAACAATAACCACACACACACACACACATGAAGTAGTTCCACATTACGATTGACTATCATGAGAAAGAAACAAACAAAATTACATATTTCCTATCAATACCACTAACAATTGAATGAATAGTATATGTGTAATTCCAATGGTTTCGATTCAAAGACTTCAAGGAAGCGTATGCACGATTTTTAGACATAAAATGTAGTATTTAAAAGTCCTATAGAACCTTGTGATGTTATATGAGGAGAAACTCCATGAATACCTCATGAAGGATGAAATTATGTGTGTAGATTCAATGCAATTTATGCTCCCTATGGTTGTGCAAAGCACACCATTCTAAGGATGAAGACATTTTGGAGTAGAGAAGTTAACAAATAATTTGTTAATTTGTGTAGGTATTTTTATTTTCCAAGGATGTCTTTGGGGTCATAGATGATGTCAAGGTTTGTGCATAGCTACCCATTTTGTAGTATATAAAGGATAACCAAAATTTAGGTAAGTACATACCATTGCTAAATTTCCAAATGTCTTGAGAAAATCGTGGAAGTTAGTTTCATTGGATTTACAACCTGAGTGGGCCTAATGGTTAAGAACATGTGTTTGTTGATGTTATCGGTAACATCAGACATGTACTTCCACATTGACATGTGTCTATCATGTGGAAGTTGTCGAAAATATTCTATCCTTGAGTTTACTTCAGTTCAAGGGATTAATTAAAGCAAAAGTGTTTTTATTAGTGAATTGAGTTATTTAAGGAACATGATTAGCATGCAACATGTAATATAAATCTTAAGTGGGTGTGAGAAGTAATCTCAACCATGGATCACTTTGGAGATTAGAAATATATTATAACTCGTGATTATAAAAGAAAAGCTAGAAGAAGGAGGAAGACACTTTTGATGAGAGATCAAAGTCAAAGACTTGTGTTGAGGGAGTTGACAGAGGGGACATTTGGTGAGATTTCAAGGTCGAGGATAAAAAAGAAGGAATTTTTCTAGTGTGAGGAGTGTAGAAGAAAAGAAGGAATTTTGCTTACACATGAGTGAGGAGATATCATAGGTTGGGTGAAGATATTTTTTCCAAGAGTTGATGCAGAGAGGGTTGGATCACGAAGGACTATGATTCAAGATTTTGGATAGGTGGAGAAGGACTTCCATCTAGAGATCAAATAGGTCAAGGAGAAGAGAGAGAAGACACAACCACATGTGGGTTTCATAGGATAGAAGCTAGAGGAAAGGGGTGCTCCATGCAAAAGTGTCCATACGGATTTTCTGTACTTGTATGTGGTTCAAAGTGTAGACAATCACATATGTACGTGGGTCACAAGAGGGAAAATCATGTACACCTCGAAAAGTGTGTTGTTCAAGGGTCGTACTATAGAGAAGACTTGGCCATGTTTTTATGTATTTTTATTTCTCTCAGTGGGTCATTTTCCTTGTTATGGGAGCCATGATTTGACCTCAATAGAAGCATATGATTACTGGTTTTCCCTCATGGGTTTTTCCTTGGGTAGTTTACCCAAAAATATTGGTGTCTTGTGTGTGATATTTGGCTTCCTAGTTTATGTTTTAGCTACATGTTTAGTTGATTAATCAACTATGATTTTAGTTGATAAAGTGATTTTATTTTGAGCTAACTACTGGGTGTTGAGTAGAGTGGGAAAATCAATAGGGTATCATAGCATACCAAAGGTTGAATCCGTAGTAAAAATCAACATGGTATTAGAGTTTATGATTTGAAGGAGAGAGGGAGTCATCCTTTGAGACATTTGTTGGTGAACATAGAATAACCGTGGTAGATTCTTGTTCTATGTTCTGTGCAGGTCACAATGGTGAACTCAATGAATATTGAGGACAAGTTGGAAGGGGAAACCAACTTCTTTGCTTGGAAGGAAAGGGTTAGTATTCTATTGGAAGAGAGTGACCTCAAAGAGTATGTTGAGGGTGTGGTTTCAATTCCTACTGATCTGCAGGTATTGGTAGTTCACAAGAAGAAGGAAGTGAAGGCCAAGTGGGTTTTTCTAGAATCCATAAAGGATCACTTCATACCTCACATTGCTGAGAAGACATCTGCTAAGGAAATTTATGATTCTTTGGTGAGTCTATACCAAAAGAAGAATACAAGGATGATGCTCCATTTGAAGTACTAGCTTCAAATTTCCAAGATGACCTGTGAGGATACAATTGTTAGCTATCTTATGAATATAAATAAGATCCAATATCAACTTGCATCTACTGGAAAGACAATAAAGGATTCTGAGTTGGTAATGTAGTGTTGAGAGGTATTCCCAAGTCTTGGGAACCTTTTGTGCAGGGGATTTGTGCACGAGAGGCGATGCTTGGGTTTGATAGACTATGGATTGATTATATCCAGGAGGAGACTCGGTTAGAGTCCAGGTATTGTTTGGTAAAGAGTAGTAGTGATGAGAACCCTGCTCTTTCTAGCAAATAAAGGAAGGGAAAGTTCAATAATATTTCCAAAGGAGATTCAACTAATCAATATGGAAAGAAGAAGAAGGACATGAGAAAAGTGTTAGGCGCAGTTTACCTCACTCAGATCATGCTGCAGCTCCTCATTGTCCTCCTCAAGTTCCTCAGATGTTGATTCCTCGTTCGTTCCTGGAGGAGTATTTAAGCTCTGGGCTGCTGTCAATATCTCCTCTTCCTGAGAAGAAGAAACCCCATATTTCGCCAGGATATGAGTGAGTTGTTACAAGATGAAACTCATGGTTAAATCATATTGCAAAAGGGGTTCTTACAACACCCAAATCAAAATTAAAAAAAAAAAAAAAACTGAAAATCACCATTGTTGAAACACATGAAAACCTCTTCACAATTGCAAAAATTAAAATTGCAGAAATTGAAATCTACACTTACGCTTGCAGGAATTGAAACACTCCCTACATGCCATTACCCATATGTCACCTCAGAGTTAGGAGCATGAATAATCACACTTGCATGAAAATTCAAACTAAACTTCAATCCATCGTGCTTCCCCAACAACAACGCCAAAATGTTAGGCATAAACATTGTCGTTTAATTCCATTGAAGTACTTGCCCAACTATTTAATTTGTCAATCCGAGGTTCGTAGGCTTACGAAGCACACACAATATATATGCAGGACTGAATTAGAAGCAATCTAATCTAAATGTTGAAATGAAATTAATCTAGGAAAACATTGAAAGACTAACTAGGAAAAAAGGAAATTAATCTAGGAAAGCAATACAACATGTGAAGAGTTGAATGACAAAAGACATATGTGAGCTCACACAATAAATCAATCTCAAATTATATTACAAGAATCAAATGACAAAGTAGGAAAGAATAACAATGAAAGAATCAAAGCTAAGAATCCCCTTCTCCTAATTACAAGACTAAATTATGAATTACATCCCCCCCTCATGAAGAGAGAACACTCTCTTATATATATGAGTGTCATAATGACAGATCCACTATTCTCTCAACCACTCTCAACTACTTTCCCATTATTACAAGATATGATCCCTTCAAATCCTCCACACATCTATCACATATCTTAGATAAGATATGCCAACCAAATCTTCCATGATCTTCTCTCTTAAAAATCTTCATGTTTGAAGATGTAATTCGAATTTGAGGATAGGTGGTGAATTTTGACTTTGTTGAAATATTCAAATATGCATCCACACATCATAAAACTCATCCAACCTTGAGATATAATGAAAATATGTTAATTTCTAAAATTTAATCACAAATTCACTTATAATACTAAAATGAATAAAGTGGAAAATAATAATGTGAAACCCAAATGTATTTATGAAAATGGTATAATAAAAGGTTAATGGGACGATGGAATGTAATGAATAATGAAGGAAAAGGTGGATGAAAATAAGACATTTCTGAGGCCCAACACAAAGTCAAGTGCTTTGCAAGTCACAAGTTTGGACATTATGTATGCCAATGTACACATGGGAAGAAGGGGGGGAACGAAGTGCAACCAGAGGTAGTTGCGTCGGCAAAGACTCAAGTGGATGAGTTTTAAATAAGCTTGAACAGACATAGTTCTTCCTTGTTTCCCATAATTCCTTGGGCACCATACCAGCTGGTGCATGGTTGATAGATAGTGGAGCCACGTGTCATATGATAGGAGCATGGGATTTTTTCTAGAGCTTCACAAAGACTGATTGAGAGATGCATGTGGAACTTGGTATGGGGATGAAGCATGCAGTGAAGGGGTCTGGAACAATGCCATTCTGGATGGAGTTAGGAGGGATATTGAGAGTGATGAATGTTCTATGAGTACCAGAACTCAAGAGGAGTGTGAGCTCAGTATTAGTGATTGAGAATAAAATGTTTTACGTAGAGTTCTAGGATGGAAAATCATTGATCAATCCTACATGATATAGCTCAGACAAAGAATTTGTCTTTGGACTTATGAATAAAAAGTTGTATAGGCTAAAGGGATAAACTAAGCGAGAAGTTGCAAGAAGCAGAGTGACATAGAACAAGGAGTAGGTAGCTCCAAAAATTGAGCATATCAGAGGGAGTTATCCTTAAGGTTCAAATGGGAAGGATCAACCTTCTAAGACTGGCAAAGAGTCATGGTATGAAATGGCCATGCAGGATGATCAGGAGCATGATATTTCTAGGAGCATGTTCATAGGAAGTGAGTCTTTGGAGATAGGTCATACCATGATGGCAGGGATAAATTCTATATCATAGGAAGTGGCCAATCAAGTGGATTGGAGAGAAGGAATGGTAGTGAATCTAGAGACAAATCTGGGTGCGAGAAGTACCTTCCTCTCTAAGAGGGAGTGTTGATGTTAGTGATAGCATCAGACAAGTACTTACACATTGACATGTGTCTAGCATGTGGAAGTTGTCAAAAATATTCTATCCTTGAGTTTACTGTAGTTAAAGGGATTAATTAAAGTAAAAGTGTTTTTATTAGTGAATTGAGTTATTTAAGGAACATGATTAGCATGCAACATGTAATATAAATCTTAAGTGGGTGTGAGAAGTAATATTAATCATGGATCACTTTGGAGATTAGAAATAGATTGTAACTCATGATTATAAAAGAAAGGCTAGAAGAAGGATGAAGACAATTTTGATGAGAGATCAAAGTCAGAAACTTGTGTTGAGGGAGTTGACACAAGGGGACCTTTGGTGAGAGTTCAAGGTTGAGGATAACAAAGAAGGAATTTTGCTAGTGTGAGGAGTGTAGAAGAAAAGGACTTTTTCTTACACATGAGTAAGGAGATCTCATAGGTTGGGTGAAGATATTTTTTCCAAGAGTTGATGCATAGAGGGTTGGATCACGAAGAACTATGATTCAATATATTGGATAGGTGGAGAAGGAATTCCATCAAGAGATCAAATAGGGAAATGAGAAGAGAGAACATAGGCAGCCACAGGTGGGTTTTAGAGGGTAGAAGCTAGAGGAAAGAGGTGCACAGTACAAACGTGTCTGTATGGGTTTTTCGTACTTATACATGGTTCATAGTTTAGATAGTCATGTATGTATGTAGGTCAAAAGAGGGTGAATCATGTACACCTTGAAAATCATGATGGTCAGGGGTCGTATGACATAGAAGACTTGGCCAAGTTTATCTATAGTTTTATTTCTCTCAGTGGACCATTTTCCCTGTTACAGGAGCCTTGATTTGACCTTAATAAAATCATATGAGCACTATTGGAGATACTTCAAACAAACCTAGGATTTTTTTTTCCTAAGGTTTTCCTTATTTTTATTCGTCATTATTTAATCTCCTATATTTTAGGGAGAATATTCCTCTAGGAGAATATTCTCTTCAGTTCACACTTCAGTTTGATCAATTGAGTGGAGTCTAGATGCCACATTGGGATTATCACCATGCAACATTGGGATCATCACCAACTAATGCACATTTTCCCTGGGATCATCACCAGACTAGAGAATTACTCATGATTCCCTGATCTCCTCCTCACTTCACTCTGTTTCAGACAGTTAACTGAAGACTAAGAGACTAGTTAACTCAGACTAGGTGGCTGTTCATTGCGGTAACTTCCTGAGAGACTAGACTAGGTGGTAGTTTACTCCCATAACTTCTAGTGTGTGTCCAGATCACTCCATACCAACACTATGGAACATTGGCATCTCCTCCAATGCACATTAGTTGAGTTATATAAAGTATATCATGTGTAAATGATCATTCATTCATTTGGTTAACGAGAATTATTCCATTCTTTCTCTTCTGCTTCTCTTTTATCATATTTTCTCTGCAACTGTGTATGTCAATTCCTAGATAGATATATTCTATGTAGGTTCAATACATTTACATAGTATCAGAGCTGACAGAATGCTAGGGAAAATACACACAAAATTATTTTTGCAGGTACCAAAGATTGAAGACATCGGAAAAATGGAATTTCCAAAATAATTCATTCTTACACCGTACAATTTATTTTCATGGAAGGAGAAGATGATAATTCATATTCAAGGTAGAGGATTATATCGGTTAAACATGAGCACAAAGACAAAACCAACATCAGCCATAGAAAAATCTAAGTATCTAAATCGAATGGATGAAGCATTTGGAATGATTTGCAGTCTCATTTCTCTGGAAATCCGCTTTCACATATCCTCCTGTAAAAACCCAATGAAGCATGTACCACCATGTAAGGGATTTTTGGAAAACATGACGAGATGAGGGGACACATGCTAGAGGTGGAATTGCTCACATTGGATCCAAAAACCTTTGACAATTTCCAAGATTTATTTACCAAATATAAGGATTTGTTGTCACAACTCAAGGCTTGCAAGGTTGAAAAATCTAAGGAGGAGAAAAGAATGGCTCTCACCATTCTCTCCAAACTTGGTCCAAAATACTCAGTGTCTGTATCCACATTTCATTCAGTTAGATTTGCCTCTGGATCTACCTGGACGATGCCCTCTCTTGAGGCCTTTATTGAGTCTCTGACACAAGAGAAGAACAAGCTCATCAATATGGGAAAAATAAAAGGCCCAAAGGTGCATGCACTTACTATGAAAGATGGAAGTGGTCATAAATATTAGAAATCTAAAGAAAAAGACAAAAGGAAATCACATGCAAATCCAAAGAAGGAAGGGTACTCAAAACCCTTCAACGATGCCTCCGGATCCAAAGGTGGAAAGCGAAGAAAATGGGAGAAATGCACTTATTTCCATAAAGGATTCCATCCATAATACACATGTATGAAGAAAAAGATAGATCTAATTACCCAAATAATTTAGCAAAATGACCTTGAAGATCACATCCCCGAGGGTGCCAAGAAAAACAAGCCAGAAGATCAGAATCCCAAGAAAGATAATTCTAGCCATGCCTTGATTGCCATCAACTCCTATCCCGATGCTTGGATCATATATTCAAGTGCATCACACCACATGGATTCCAGAAAAGAATTTTATTATTCATTGGATGCATGAAACGGTCCTCCTATTCTTATGGGGAAAAACTCTCTAGTCGAGGTCACTGACAAAGGAAGAATTGAACTCACAAACAAAAGCTTCGAGAATGTGCTTCACATTCCCAAAATTTCCGTCAATATTCTTTTCTTGTATAAGATGAATAACTACGACACCGGAAAGAGATTCATATTCACACCTTATGAAGTGGATATCTATGACATGGAAACCAATTCCAAGGTTGCTACCGATGAGGTAAATCATCAATCTAGAATATACACATTTTCTGAATTTATTGAACTAGATTCTGCATTATTGCTTACCCATGCTGATGAAAGCAGTAGGATATGGAATGAAAGGTTCCGGAATTTAAGTTTTAGATATATGCAACAACTTAACAAGCACAAAATGGTTGATGGTCTACCCGACATCCACTTCTCCAAAGGAATTTGTGAGGGGTGTTTTCTTGAAAAACACCCTCAAGAGAAATTTGACAAAGGAAAGAATCAGAAGGCTTCCTCTCCTTTAGATATGATCCATAGTGACCTCATGGACCCTTTTTCACATCCACAAATCAGTAAAGAAATGTACGTGCTCATTTTTGTTGATGATTTCTCACGATTCATATGGATTTTCTTTCTCAAGAAAAAATAAGAGGTCTTTCAACACCTCAAAGATTTCAAAGCCCTTGTTGAGACACAATCATGAAAGAATATCAAAGTCCTCCAAACAAATAACGGGGGAGAGTATGTCAACCATGATATACAAAATATTTTTCATGAGGTAGGGATTCAGTTGTAGCACACGGTTCCCTATACTCTGCAACAAAACAGAGTTGTTGAGCAAAAAAATAGATCTCTAAAAGAGATGGCATCTTGCATGCTACATGCAAAGTCACTTCCACAGAGATTATGGGATGAAACACTTAATTGTGCAACCTACATCCAAAATAGATCTCCCCATAGATATTTCAAGGATAAAACCCCTTACGAGCCTTGGAGCAGCTTCAAACCGGAAGTGACCCACTTCCTTATTTTTGGTTCACGTGCATGGGTCGAGATTCTCTCTGAGAAGAGGAAGGCACTTGATCCATAGAGCACATAATGTATCTTTCTTGGATACCCTGATGGTGTGAAGGGATACAAACTCATTTATCTTTCCTCTAATCAACTCATCATTGAGCGTAGTGCCCAATTCGAGGAAAGTGTCTCGCATGTACCTCAACATCCACATGCAGACACTTTTGTTCTTCCACCTGTCAGAGATGATGAGATTACACATGAAGAGTCTTCTTTAGATGAGAGTTCTGATTCAGAGGATTTATATGATCCATATACAAAGTTAATACAATCATATGTAGATTCAGTGCATCCAGATGCAGATGCAGATCCAGAGGAGAGGCCCAAGTGGGCCAAGACTACTCTTCAGGATGCAAGGGATATTGTTAGGGATCCAACTGATAATAGGAGGACTCGATCTGAAGAGGAGCCTCCTCTTGCACTCACTGCCACTGAACCGATGCCACCCAAGAATATTTTCTTGGTTGAGTCTTCATATCCAAAATCTTATGGCAAGGCTGCTGAAAATCCCTTTTGGGAATCTGCCATGTAGGAGGAGTAGAACTCCCTCCTCGAGAACCAAACTTGGGATCTGGTTCCCCTTCCTTTAGGAAAGAAACTTGTCAGGTGCAGATGGTTCTACAACACCAAGAGCACATCGGATGGACATGTTAGAAGATAAAAAGCCAGGATAGTTGCAAAAGGATTTCAACAAGTGTATGACATTGACTATGATGAAACCTTCGTTCCAGTAGTGAAGATGGATTCCATACGTTTGGAACTTTCCATTGCGACAACCAAGGGATGGGAATTCCATGAGATGGACATGAAGAATGCATTTCTTCACGTCGATCTCTCTGAGGAGATCTATATGGAGCAACCCCAGGGATTTATGCAAGATTCATCTTTGGTGTGTTGACTGAAGAAGTCTCTTTATGGCCTCAAGGAGGCTTTGAGGGCATGGTACGCCAAGATGGAATCCTATCTGCTATTACAGAACTTTGTACATTGTAAGTCAGACTTGCATGTTTACATGCTCAGGACGAATGATTCAATTTTGCTCCTAGTATTGTATGTTGATGATTTTCCAATCACCAGTTTCTCTAATTCAATGATTGCTACAGTCAAGTGGATCCAACATGACAGGGTCTTGATGATGGACATGGGTCCGCTACATTTCTGCCTTGGAATTGAGATCAGTTAGGATGCATTAGGCATCAAACTATCTCAGGCCAAGTATGCACGAGATCTCCTTGAGATATTTCACATGACATACTGGAAGTCTTCCTGGACCCCTTTCCTATTAGGATTCAGACTTGAGGATGGCGGGGACACTCCACTGGTTGGAAACACACTGTACATACAACTAGTGGGGAGATTTTTGTATCTCACACACTCAAGAACATACCTCTCCTATGTAGTTGGAGCATTCTCGAGGTTCATGCATGGGCCGCATGAGCTACATTGGAAGGATGCAAAGCGTATCCTTCGATACGTACATGGAACCATCACCTTTGGGATTCACTATGTAGCAGATTCTACATTGGACCTCATCGGGTTCACTAATTTTGACTGGGCTGGTGATAACATTGATCACAAGTCCACATCTGGTTACTCACTCAATCTTGGTTTTGAGCCTATATATTGGTCAAGCAAGAAGCAAGATTCTATTTCTCTATATTTAGCTGAGGTAGAGTACAAAGGGGTAGCTAACATAACCATTCAGGATATGTGGCTACAACATTTTCTCATTGAGTTGGGCATTCAATTTCATTAGTCGATCGTCATCTGGTATGACAACCAGAGCACTATGAAGTTCTGCAGAGATCCAGTTCTGAGGCAGTGGACGAAGCACATACAGATCCACATGCACTACATTCGGGACTTAGTACATGCGGGGATCATCGACCTGCAGTTTTTTCCTTTAGCAGAAAAGACTGCAAACATCTTCACC
>ML788516.1:302486-317641 GCA_009831015.1 Picea engelmannii | reverse complement strand
TTGTGCTAAGGAAAAGTTTAACTAGAATTTGTATGTGTATGGGTGCTCATATTTGGGTGTTCTTTCAAATGTCAAATGTGTGCAAAATAAAAAAAGAATAAGTATACACCACACATTATAGTGAACAACATTAGAGTTATAGATGAATGGTGTGTTACTAATGCAATAAAAACTAGTCACATAGTTTAGTATCAAGACAAGGTTGAATAAGTCTCACAAAAGTTCAATCATACTAATATTTCATAACAAAAATAACATGCCACCCTCATAACAGAAATAATAATATTGGTTTTCTAACATATTTGAAGAGCTAAATAAATTACACATAAAACTCCAATATACACAAGGAATTTGTTTTCGGTGATCATGTCTCTTCCTCTTCCTTGATTTTTGTAAATTATCATAGTATGTAGAATATGAACATATGAAAGAAAAATTACTCTATTTATTTAGTTTCAGGAGATATAACTACCCTACCCTTTCCAAATTCAAACATGTGACTTACCTGAAACAAATACCAATTCTTAAATGTTAAACCAGCTCAAATTATAATCAAATAAAACTAACTCGACTTATACTTTGGTTTCAAATATTTATTAAAATCCTTTTATATGTTCTCTTTTGTAAAATATTTTGGATTTTTTATAACGAAATTTTGATAATAAGTTGTTTTGATAATAAGTCGTTAGGTATTTTTGCTTTCTTTTACTCGTCACATATATAATCAATGTATGGATGCGCAAGTCTGGCCGGAAGGAGAAGCGAATTTAGAGCGGAACGTATAACTGAAAATCATGAAGCCTTCATCGGCGTCTCGATTCTCCTCCAAGGCCGTTGCTGCCCCAAAACTAAAATGCAACCGAGGATTGTTTCGCACAGACTGTAGGCATTCTTTCTTCTCAACATTTTTTCGTTTGCTTGTTATTTTATTAATTAGCACATGATAATCCAACCCCGTTGTCAGATGCATCTCATGATTGCATATTTTGAGTTTTAATATTTGATAGATCAGCCATTTTTGTGAATGGTAATGCATGCATCTTTAACACTCACAGAACAATTGAATGGAGAACAATTGGGGTTTTGGTAATGTCAAACAGCATTTTCTTGATTCTTGGGAGTTTTCAACCCTAATTCCACATGATCATTACTGACAGCATTTTCTTGATTCTGGGCAGTTTTCAACCCTAATTCCACATTACTGACATTAAGCTCACATTAGGTCCTCACGCTTAGCCAACTTTGAACATCGATTGAAGCTCTCGGCCTCATTAAGTTTAAACTCAGAATTTTTATTGTTACAGCCCAGACGGCCACAGTATTCATGCATTTTCTGATTAAAATTTCATAGTATTATGCACTTTTATATGTTTGACCACAAATTTCCCCTATGATTGTAATGTATTTTCCCACGTTGATCCTGTAGTGATACAAATGATGTATGGATTCGGCGATCACCAAGAGGTATGCTGTCTCTCCTCTGTCAGAGAATTTTAAGGGTTTTAATTTCCAATTTTCTGGTTTTTCTTCATTACCATTCTCTATTAAATCTTCCCGGTATTTGCATATATAAACGGAGTAAATTAATTTCGCTTTTTCGGCTTCGAATAGAGATCCAGTCATAAAATTGAAAGATCAGATTAGGTGTAATAAAATATTTTTTTTTGACCAACTGCCTGTGATTGACAATTTGGTAGTTAAAAAGAAAGGACTGATTGACAATTTGGTAGTGAAAAAGAAAGGAAGAAAATAACTTTGCTGTGTTCCACCATCACAATGTGTATTAAACTAATCTTATTCATACATTGCTAATCATATCATTTTGTTTTCTGATGATAACATTGTATCAACAAAATTTTGTATTGTTCTCAAGTGTGAAGACACATGATTCAAAAAGTTTATTGCCTATAATGTGCCCAAGTAGATGGATCCATCTACACTTGGTTTTTTGGTGTGTAATGGGGTAATGATTGAAATGGAAATGCCCAGAGTTAGTGAATCACCCTTACTTAGTTCAATGTCCAAGTAGGTGGATCCATCGATTTTTTTTTTGGGTAATGGGTTATTGAATCCCAATGCACTTCCAATTAGGTGGATCCATCGACATCTGCTTTTTTGTGTAATGGTTATTCAATCCCATTGGTGCATTGAAAATGGGCATACCAAGTTGGAGAATCACCCTTATTTTAGGTCACTGCCTTGGATCTATCAACACTTGCTTTTCTTGTGTGTAGTGGGGTCTTGAATCTTGTGTGCTTTGAAAATGATCATAGGAAGAGTCGATGAATCATCCCTACTTAGGATGTAGAATGAACATTATATCCATTAACATATATTTATCTAAATCTTGGATTTATTATGTGGCAAGATTTTTGAGTGTTTTTTGATACCTCTCAGTTAATAACAAATTTGGGATTAAATATATTTGTTGAGAATTTAAATGTTTTTGATATCTCAGATTTGGGATTAATATGAATTTATGCTAATGTTATTAGGTCCCCTCCCTTGTGAAATTAGTTTAGAATATTTGAAATCCTATAATTTTAGGAATAATATTGATTTATGTTATTGTTGTTCCTCTCATTTGTCAAGTTTTATTAGCATTAGCTTAAATCATCATATCAAATTGGATTTAGAATATTTAAACTCTTGTTATGTCAACAATCAAGAGTAGCAAATAAGAAAATAGAGATTTTGAGTTGTCTTGGATTATTATTTAAGATACAAATTCTGTTGACATGAAATCCCCATGCATAAAAACAAATAATTTTTCTATTCAGGTTAGGTGCCTATCAACTAGTAGTTAAAAAGGGATATTGAAAAATATAAGCCAAGAAGAACAAATATGCTTATTTTCCAAGCAAGGAGTATTTAAGGATGAGATTCATGTGATGTTACATTGTCCTATACAAATAAGTAAGACAAAAACACCAAGGCATGAAGATTTGTATAGATTACATAGCTTATTGAGTTTGCGAACAAAAAAAATAGGTAGTTATATATAGGATGTTCTAGATCATCACCCAAAAATTAGTATATTGCAGGTTGAGACATCCTTGAGATAAATGATAAGTAAAGATGCAAATATTTTTTTTTATCATAATCATCATATTTTGTTTCATAGATCCTACAAGGTCTCCTATGGATGTAAATTAAATAACCTTAGAGCCAGGATTGACAATGTTTTCTTTGATAGTCTACAATGTAATGCCCCCTCGAGAATGTCTTGCAATGATGGATCCCTTAGGAGTGATTGATGCCTCTAGAGGTGAGCTCTCTTAGCATCTATGTTGCAGTGGTACATGAACCAAGTATGGGTACATGTACCTCATAAATAGAACCAATACAAGTATGCACTATTTCATATCCTTGTGTACCCCATAAATTCCCAAAAAGATATTTAAAACACACACACACACACACACACACACACACAAATAAAAATAAAAAATGAGGTTGGGTCCAATTGCAAAACCTTGAACATCACATGTTAGGCCCATTTATGAACCAAAAACTATAACCATTAAGGGAATTTGAAGTCTAAAATGGGATTCGTTGAAATTGAACTTTAAAAATACCTAGCACTATAAGCATATACAAGGAAAACAATATCGTTGACTTATAAGATATGACAAATTTTACATTGTCATCGTGGCATGAATTGAGAAAATGAATTTATTTGATGTCATCATTTAACACATGCACAATACAGTTTGTCATCGCATACAATATCATCAAATTTTTAAGAAACAACAAATTTCTCATTGTCACCAAGGCACAAACTAGGAAAAATGAATTGCTTTGAAGTCATCATCTAACATATGCACTATATAGGTTACCATTGATTTCTTTTAGAGATTCATTGCTGAATATAAATTTATATGAATGCTTGAAGGATTTGAATCATTGTTGATTTACATAAATTTCAATTACTTATTTTTTTCATATATATAAACTTTAATATGTGGACATTGACGCACCCTCATCTTATGTTTCAAAAAGTGTTGTTCTCACACCCACACTTTACACATATCAATTACCCTTGCAATTGAGTTTAGCATCAAAGGGATAATAACTCCTAGTAGTAGAGAAGAAATCAGTGATCAAACCATGAATTGTAGTTGAGAAATTGAGAAAAAAATATAAATAACATATCAAGCTAACTTGAAAAGTCTAATTTATTCTGGATGGGGTGATATTATGCCAATAGTTCATGCATAAGAGAAAATATAGTGGGCATGTGAGTAGTACAATAGGTGTGAGGGAGGAAAGAGTTATTTTTCCAGACTCGGATCCATCATTACAAGATATTTATAGGTTGGCACATGTTGGGAAACCTTGAGAAATGATAATGGAAATGTAAGAAGGAAAGAAATGAATGGGGGTGGGATTGATGAGTGTTGAATGGTTAAGAAGTAGCAGTTGCTTCCTCTCCAAGATGAGGAATCCAAATATTTTTTGGAAGAAGTTGGCGATCATCCTTGTCTGAGAAAGATGAATTTGAGTGAGGCTAGTGATGAGGAGAATTTTGTCTATAAATGGAGATGATGGGGCTAGAATATCGGTTTCCCATTGATAGTAACAAGGTGGAGAGGAAGGATGATGAGACTAAGGAAGAGGAGAAACTTGTTAAACCTAGTCCTAGGAGAGTGTGAGGGTGCCCCAAAAAGAGATCACTTCCTTCTTAGTTTGTTTTCTACAAGGACTACCAAAGGTGCTCAAATCATCTTAAAGGTAAAATTGGATTTCCTCTCCTCCTTGTAGGAGTATTATTTATGGTTCCAATAGTAAGAATAAGTTTATTTTGAATTTACCTGGCCATATTGTTGAGAAAATTAAAAGAAAAAAGGATTATGCTAAGGCTTGGTCAACACTCAAGCAGTAGATGATGAAGAGTACGTCTCTAAAGTTCCCATCACGGACTTAGGTCACACTAGAAGCAAGAAAACACTTTTTGCAAGGACTTGTCCCTCTTCTGTACCATGAAAGAGTTCATGGCCATAACCATGGAGGAGGAGGCTAAGGAAGGAGGTGCAAGTTGAAGAAACAACAAAGTGAACTAAATGGACATCCTTACCAAGTTTAAACATGATATCATGGAGATTAAGAATGACATTCACAAGATTTGAGTCATACTACAGGCCTTGTAGAATGGAGAAGAGGATGACAACTTGAAGGATCCATTGATGTCAGTGACTTGGAATGACAATCTAGATTTCTAACATTCTTTCATATTTTAGTTTCCCCTTGTTTTATGCTAATTTACAATTGGAAAAAAAATTCCTTGATAATTAATTCCTACAAATTATACTGGTTAGGCATGAATACTTTGAACAACCTAATTTTGAAAACCATAGATCCTCTTAATCCAACACTTATTATTTAAAGAAGGAATGTTTTTTAGTGTTATGGATCTGTCTTTGTTATCCTCTACTTTTCTTTCAGGTTTGAACCTTTTTAGATGTTAATGCAAAAATTTTAGTGTTTTGGATGGAACTTACCCTACAAGATTGAATCAAGCTTTTTAATTGATTAGATGGTCGATTTGAATATAGGGTAAAGTGAAAAGTTGATAAAGTTAGGAAAGGACAAGGCAATTTTAATTTTATTTGATATGAGACTTAACCCTATGGACATATTCCATGACATGTTGGTTAATCATTCTCTTTGTTGGTCATTAAATATGTTTCCTAAAGTTAAGTGAACTATGGTTTAGAGGTTGAGATGGGGCATCACTACACAAATCACCAAAGTATTTCATAATGTGAGTGATTACTCTGTTCATACTTTAATTGTGTTCCAAATCCTAATAAAATTTGTTGGAAGTCACTAATGGGTTCTCTATATGTGTCACTAATTGTGTGACATGCCAAAAAATGCATGGTTCTAGGTTGTGTTATTGATGTTGTTAGTGGCATATATATCCAGGAATAAGTCTTAGGAAGCTTCATTTGAATTAAGTGTTGAGAATACACTATTTATTAAGAGAAACACCATTCATATTTACTCGACCCAACTTCTTAATGGTCATGCAAGTTTAATCACTTATCAATGACTCCCTTTCAAGAACAATTTGACTACTTTTTCGAGAAATTAAACCCTAGAAAGAATTATGATACTGCCCCACTATCACTACCCAATTGTCCTTCATATATGTATGCACACGAAATACATTAAACAATATAAATGTTAATATGGTGTTTGTGACAACTTGGTTGACCATTGCATATGATTTCGTATTCAAATTATCCACAATCAAAAGCAAAGAATATTCAAATGAGCATTCCTAGGTGATCCATAATTTTCTTGTGCCCTAGTGCAAATCCATCACAAAGGTACAAAGATGAATGTAACAAGGAAGTATTGCCACTATCAACTAGACAACTACTTCCCTCTTTTTAGTGAAGGACAAATCCAACACAATGGAGGCTTTCCTAGTAGAACCTAGGGTTCCAAATGAAAGACAAGTCAAGTATAAGGTCACCTATGTTACTACCCAATTACAACTAACTTATTAAGATATGAATGGTGTGATTTAGATTGGTTACTTAAGGTAAATTCCATATTTTGGTTGTATAATTTTAAGGGTTGTTTTAGGAGGCTTATTAAGTGATTATCCAATGAAAATTAATTCCAAAACTATCCAAATCTGAAATATACTAAAGGTTGTTATAAAAATTGCTTGAAAGATGATAAAATTGCAGCAATAGACAAGCAATAATAAAAGTATGTTTCACCCACTTAAACAAATTTTAAATGAGTGATTTTTAGGGCCAAAACCATAAGTAAACCTTTTGCCACGTCTGAAAATTCAAGAGCACATAATAGCCAATAAAACCAAGTTGTTTCACTCTAAAAATGTAGAAATATAAATTGGCAAAGTAAATTCTACAAGTTAGATGTTTTTTCAAGTCAAACACATGAAAAATAGTCAAGATGTCTAGGGTTTTTATGGTTGGAATTTTTATGAATGCTACAAAAACTCAGATTTACCCTAAAACACAAGTAAACAATATGGATTTTTGTATTTATGATTTACTATACAAGAATAAAATAGTGCCTACTTGTTTTATTGGGCATATGGGGTCAACTAAGGCTCCTATCAATAAAATGTAAGTGAACCTAGGGAGATAGTTAGGGTTGTCCACTATAAACCCTATCAAATCCTGCTAGTTCCTTACAAGATTCAAGATTATTCAAGGGGAAGATCCTCCACTACAAATTCTCTAATGGCTTTGAAGAAGGACTTATCAAGAAGAGATAAATAGGGTGCACCACTAACACTAGAGAAGTAACACCACACTTGCATCGATTCAAAATAAAATACCACAAAGATTCCAAGAGAACACTTACTCATCAAATAAATTCACCAATACCAATGATCCAAGAACATTCATCAATTTGCAAAGAATCCATAAGACAAATGCCAAGAGAACACTCTATCTAGCCATCCATATCATAATCCAAGAAGTAGACAAAGATTTTTCTTCACAAGTTAGCAATCAATTATAATGGGAGGTGCTTCCCTTTTTATGAAGAATATATATAATATCTCTTTCAATACAAAAATAATATTCTCCTAGATATAGCCTAGAAAAACATAAAATACCATTATCTCCTCACAAACCATGGAGACATGGTAAACTATGAGTAAACTATGAGGGGGTTAGGCCACCTATACAAAAATATCCATGATATATGAGTAAATGAGTCAAAAGACCCTCAAGACTCTCCCCAAATAAAGTGAAGCAAGCCTAATCATCAAGTCAAGTCATCTTCCTCATATGCATAAAAATACACTCAAGTGTGGCATATGTGGGCTCTAGGAGTTAACAACTCACTCCACAAGAATGGAATATGGTGTTAAAAAGGCTCCAAAGTGCAATGTTCCCCTCCAAATGTGGAATGACCTCCTAAAATCTCCAACATCCCCCTCAAATGGTGCAAACAATTAGTACAAAGGGTCCTCCAAGGGGTTGACCCTCAAATCAAGTGAAAAGATTCCTCAAAAAGAATGAAAGAGGATATCACTCAAGGTTTCAATACGTGGCATGTGTAGAGAAGTCCCATGCATGTATAAATAACCCCAAAATTACCTTGGACAATGTGACTAGTGCTTGGAGATCCATGAACTTCCTTGAGATATATGAAATTGTCTTGGGAAATGTGAAACCACATGAGCAATTGTAGAACCATATCCAAGAGTCCAAGACTAAAGTGTGACAAATACATAAGATGAGGGTCCATGCTTAGGAATAAATCCATCTCAAGACCCTCACATGCCTACCTAACCCCTAAATGACCAACATGGTGCCAACTTAATGCCACTAATGGGTGGTTGAATGAGGCCATAAGAGAAAGGACTATCTTGAAAATTATAACTAAGAGGATGGACCATGATTGACCATAAAGTTTCTGCAGATACCACCTAGGTCAACCAATTTTACATAGATCATCTAAGCATGGTCCAATATAATATATGAATACAAAATGGTCACACTTTTGGCTCATCTACTCACTCTGATAAAAATCACAATTGAAAAAATAATCCTCTAATTACGCTTACATACTAGGAGGCGATGATCAAGAAATACATTAAACAATATAAATATAAATATAAATGTTAATGTTAATATAATGATTCCATATTCAAATTATCCAAAGAAAAGAGTATTCAATTTAGCATTCCTAGGAAATCCATAGTTTGAAACTAGCATTGGTGTTGATAACTTCTTTGAAACTAAACGTAAATTTTTAATCCCGTCCTCATGTAAGTACACCAAAATACGTAATACATAAATCAAAGTACATGTAGAATTAATGAGGGAGTGACTAAATCATTTCAAAGAGGTAAAATTTATCTTATTTATGTTGATGATTACATCTGTGTGAGACATCCTCGAGGACACATACTGATTGAGACGGCCTCTGAGAGAGCCCATGAGTTGGGTGTGCCCATGAGATGGGTGTGTTGTTCCTCTATGAGACGGAGATGGAACGTTGTGTGCCCATGCATGGGGTGAGGAAGCCCATGAGTTGGGTGTGCCCATGAGATGGGTGTGTAGTTCCTCTCTGAGACATAGATGGAACGTTGTGTACCCCTATGTGGGGAGAGGAAGCCCATGAGTTGGGTGTGCCCATGAGATGGGTGTGTCGTTCCTCTTTGAGACATAGATGAAACACTGTGTACCCCTGTGAGGGGTGAAGGAGCCCATGTGATGGGTTTACTATTCTCCTCTGTGCAGAGATTTGAGATGATGTGATACTCCAGATGATTATGCTATGAGACTCAGTGAGATAGAGATCTGTTGAGTAGGACGTTCCTGTGGTTGAGAATAGGTGGACATGATCCTATTGGTTGAACACTAGTGAGTGTGTATCCTGATGATTCTCCTATGAGACACAGTGAGATAGAGATCTATTCACTTGGACGTCCCTGTGGTTGAGCACAGGTGGATGTGCCCCTAGTGGTTGAGCACTAGTGGGTGTGTGATATCCCTTGCTATATTTTCTAAGAGTTAGACTTTCCTGTAACCCTAATTGTGATGTAAAGGGTACAGGTCGGCCCCACCATAAAGTGAAAGATAATTAATATGGTAATTATTAATTATATTTTGAGTTATTGAGGTCGGACATGTTGTGCCAGTAGACACTACTTTTGATGTGTCCAGTCTAATATAAATAAAGGTGATTTCCCCATTGAGGAAACACAATACAAGTGTGATTTTGGAAATTTCAGCAAGTACAAGTTCTAGGGCTGAAGTGCACACCTCTCTTGGGTGCTATCCTTCTAGGTTTTGTGAGCACCCTTTTGTGTGCTAGGTTTATGGTGTGGGAGGTCTTTCTCTTGAAGAATATAGAAAATGATTGGCTGGGTTTTCTTCCCTTGTTGAGAAGGGTTTCCCAGGATACTTCATGTGTACTTGTGCATGATGTTTTCTTCTTGTGATCTTGGTTACTATAGCTAATTGTTTATGGTGTAACTGCAATTGTCTATGGTTCATGTAAAATGCTAAAATTGGAATGAAATTCATTCTTGAGCCTATATTAATGAAAAATCAACATGGTATAAGAGCACATGTCTTCAAGAAGCCATTGCACAAGTCTTCAAGGCAAGTCGTCCTCTTTTTCTAGAACCATACAACCCTCCTAGGGTTTCCATAAATTATGTATGACCCTCCTTCTTTCTCAATTTCATCCCTTAATACTTGGACGTTGAGGAAATTTTTTTCAGAGGAGAGTATGACCTCCTCCAGTGCACCTCCAGAGACTCTTAGAGTGAAATTCCGAGCATTTTGAATTTTTGGCCCAAGAGTTCTCGGGTTTCACAAATTTCTATAGAATTTTGTCTTTAGAGGTTCTGCAGCTCATTGAAGGAGTTTTTCAGCTCACCAGTATTCCTGTGATGCTTAAGGATTATTGTTGGTAGTCATAATCCCAACAAAACCTAAGGTTTCTAGCCTAGCCTAACCGTTAGGTTTTCTATCCCAGTTGGCAAGGGTTTGTGAAGAATCTGAAAATATGATGAACATAACCCTGGTGGAAGATAGGCTTGAAGGATCAAGCAACTTCAACTCAAAATATCAAGATGGAAAAAGGTGACACCGTTGATATCTTCTTCATGAAGATGTCAGAGATCAGAGATCAACTAACTACAAATTGGATAAATCATATAAGCACTCTTAGGTATGTACTTGTATATATTATTTGTATCATTGTCATGCAGGTACCTGTAGGAGGAAGGAACCTTTGTTGCAATCATGGATCCAGAGGGATCTCACTGCATTCATAGGAAAAACACACTGGAAGTGAAGACTCCAGGTTTGATTGTTTTAATTATCATACCTCTAACCTACATTTCTAAAGTTTTTTACATTACAAAAAGGTGACACCATTGATATCTTCTTCATTAAGATGTCAGAGATCAGAGATCAACTAACTACAAATTGGATAAATCATACAAGCACTCTTAGGTATGTACTTGTATATATTATTTGTATCATTGTCATGCGGGTACCTGCAGGAGGAAGGAACCTTTGTTGCAATCATGGATCTAAGAGGGATCTCACTGCATTCATAGGAAAAACACACTGGAAGTGAAGACTCCAGGTTTGATTGTTTTAATTATCATACCTCTAACCTACATTTCTAAAGTTTTCTACATTACGAGTAGGTGTTATAGCCATGACAACAATCCTTAAATTGTTTTTTATTCTAGAGATGTACTCATTATTCTCCTTTAAGATATATTCTTGTTTTGTTTCCTTTAGTTTGTTTTCTTGTTCCAGGCAAGTTAACAACAAAGGAATATGGTTGTCCTTTAGACTTCATAGGGAGTAACTTGACTTTAGAGGGAGTCACTTGACTCAGAGGAAATTAAAACTACTTGAGAAGGAGGAAGAACAGAACCACCATTAAGGAAACCAAAGAAATGATGCATGATCAATGTCTTCTTATGATTCTGTGGGCAAAAGCATGCATGACAACAGTATATGTTCAGAACAAGAGTCCTCACCAGATTTTGAAGAACATAACTCCCGAAGAAGCCTTCATCAGAGTGAAGCCTGAGATTGAACACTTTAGGATATTTGGGTGCCCAATGTATTTTCATGTACCCAAAGAGAAGAGATTCAAGCTAGACCCTTCAGGGAGAAAAGGTACATTTGTGGGATACAGTGAATCTTCGAAGGCATATGGGATCTACATCCTTGGTTAGAAATAGATTGAGATAAGAAGAGATGTTGTCTTTGAAGAATAGATAGAGAATATCAGATGTATATGGAAAGTGAGACAATACCTTCTCCCCCTTCAGTAGTTCAGAGGGAGACAAACATTATTCCAGTTGATCCAGTTGTTCCAGCTAATCCAGTTGCTCCAGTTGATATACCTAGAAATATTGCAGTAGGGCATAGAAGGACTGCCTAGGCTAAAAAAACTATGTAGGAGGCATAGGGACATACAACTCCTCAAGGCACATCTCAAGAGAGAAAGAGACCAAAGAGATTTTCAAGCTACCTTTCATCCATGAGCCACATCATTTATTCTGATCCTTCTTGTCATGGAGAAGCGACAGGTGAACAGGTATGGAAAGTTGCCATGTCAGAAGAATACTAGTCTATCTTGAAGAATGATGTATGGGATATTATTCCTATACCAGAAGGGAAACTTGTGGTGACTTCCAAGTGGATCTATAAGATCAAGCATGCAGTTGATGGAAGTGTCGAGAAATACAAAGCAAGATCTGTAGCCATAGGATTCTTACAAGTAGAGGGAGTTGACTATGATGAGACATTTGATCCAATAGCTTGATACACTTCCATCTGTACTATCATCCATGAGTTGGAAACTACATCAGATGGATGTAAAGACAACCTTTCTCAATGGTGAGATTGAGGAAGAAGTTTACATCAAGCAACCAGAGGGAATCATGACATATGATGAGAAATCATGTGTACATGTTGAACAAAGTCATGTACGGACTAAAGAAGACACCTCATGTTGGGTACGATAAGATGGATGGATTCCTGATGAGTTTTGATTTCAGTAAGAGTGTTGTTGATCCAAACCTATATTATCATATTGTTGGGAATGAGTGCCTGATCTTGGTCCTGTATGTGGATGATTTATTTCTTACCGGTTCAGAAAGACTTATTGTTGAATGCAAGCGAGCATTGACTTCTATTTTCGAGATGAAGAATCTGGGTATGATGCACTACTTCTTGGGACTAGAAGTATGGCATAGAACTCATGAGATTTCCTTGAGTCAAGGAAAATACACAGTGGATATATTCAATATGATGGACTGAAAATCCATGCCTACACCAATGATGATGAAGTTGAAGAAGATGAATGAGGCTACTTCCGATTTAGATGAGATTGATCCACATGTGTACCGACAACTGATTGGATCATTGATGTATCATGTTAACACCAGATCTAATATATGCTATGTAGTGAATGTGCTTAGTCAGTTCATGAGTCAGTCGAGATAGAATCACTGGATAACAATGAAGCATGTATTGAGATATCTACGAAGCACTATTGGATATGGCCTGAGATATGCCTTCAGTGTAGACTTGAGTTTGCAGAGATATGCTGATGCAGATTGGGTAGGGAGCATAGTGGACCGAAAGAGCACATCCGGTTGTTGTTTTTACCTTAGGGTCTGCCATGGTTTCTTGATGTAGCAAGAAACAAAGCTCTGTGGCCTTGAGTATCTCAAAAGAAGAATATATAGCATTGAGTGTGGCAGTCTGCAAAGCAGTGTGGCTTCGTAAGATTCTGACAAATTTATTTGATCATGAGATGGATCCTACCATTATCCATTGTGATAACCAGAGCTGTGTAAACCTCTATGAGAACCCAGTGTTTCATGATAGATCGAAACATATTGAGATAAAATATTAGAGACATGGTGAGAGGAAAGAAGTACATGTGCAGTACCTTCCTACACATGAGAAGATTGCATATATCTCCACCTAACCACTTGCCAAGACGAAGTTCGAGTACTTCCATGAGAGACTTGGCCTGGTGGAGAATACCTCCCTAGATGAGAGGGAGTGTTGATGACTACAACCAAGATGAAGTTCGAGTACTTCCGTGCGAGACTTGGCATGATGGAGAATTCTTCCCTAGTCGAGAGGGAGTGTTGATGATTACAGTTGCGTGAGACATCCTCTAGGACACAGATTGAGTGATTCAGACTGTGAGATAGCCCATAAGTTGGGTGTCTTGTTCCTCTCTGAGACGAAGATGGAACATTGTGTGCCCCTGTGTGGGGTGAGGAAGCCCATGAGTTGGGTGTGCCCATGAGATGGGTGTATAGTTCCTCTATGAGACGGAGATGGAACGTTGTGTGCCCCTATGTGGGGTGAGGAAGCCCATGAGTTGGGTGTGCCCATGAAATGGGTGTGTCGTTCCTCTCTAAGACATAGATGAAACATTGTGTACCCCTGTGAGGGGTGAAGGAGCCCATGTGATGGGTTTACTGTTCTCCTTTGTGCAGAGAGTTGAGATGATGTGATACTCTAGATGATTCTCCTATGAGACTGAGTGAGATAGAGATCTATTGAGTAGGACGTTCATGTGGCTAAGCGTAGGTGGACGTGATCCCAGTGGCTGAGCACTAGTGAGTGGGTATCCTGATGATTCTCCTATGAGAGATAGAGATCTGTTGACTTGGACGTCCTTGTGGATGAGCACAAGTGGTTGTGCCTCTAGTGGCCGAGCACTAGTGGGTGTGTGAGATTCCTTGTTATATTTTCTAAGAGTCAGACTTACCTGTAACCCTTATTATGATGTAAACGGTACAGGCCGACCCCACCATAAAGTGAAATATAATTAATGTAAAAGATCATTAATATGGTAATATTAATTATATTTTGAGTTATTGAGGTCGGTCTTGTTGTGCCAATAGACACTACTTTTAATGTGTCCAGTCTAATATAAATAAAGGTGATTTCCCCATTGAGGAAACACAATACAAGTGTGATTTTGGAAATTTCAGCAAGTATAAGTTCTAGGGATGAAGTGCGCACCTTTCTTGGGCGCTAGCCTTCTAGGTTTTGTGAGCACCCTTTTGTGTGCTAGGTTTATGGTGTGAGAGGTCTTTCTCTTGAAGAATATAGCAAAGGATTGGCTGGGTTTTCTTCCCTTGTTGAGAAGGGTTTCCCAGGATACTTTTTGTGTACTTGTGCATGTTGTTTTCTTCTTGTGATCTTGGTTATTGCAGCTAATGGTTTATGGTGTAACTGCAATTGTCTATGGTTTAAATAAAATGCTAAAATTTGAATGAACTTCATGCTTGAGCCTAGCTTAATGAAAAATCAACAAGTTAAAGATGATTGTTTAGGATAAACCACTATTTATGAATTATATAATATATTTTATGAAATGTTGTAATATATTGAAGTATATTTTTTCAAGAAAAATTAATAGGAAATTTAAGGAATTCTTTTTCACATTCATAGATAATTCTCTAGTAAATTTGTCAGTATTAATTAATATACTTCATTTAGGAAATTCAAATTAGGCACTTCTCAACATGGAATTAACCAAATACCTCACAACATTAACAACAATTGATTGAGATAACTCCTACAACTATATTGAATATTTATTACCAAGTAATTAAGATATATAAATTATTAAACTTT
>ML788516.1:288948-302436 GCA_009831015.1 Picea engelmannii | reverse complement strand
ATATATATATATTCCCTTATAAACAAGCACAAGAAACTAGGGTCAATTGTTAGTGCCTAAGTTTCAAGCATCTCGTCTTAAAGAGATCAACAGAGTCAAACTCATGACCTCCTCATCTTCGAAAGTTAAATTTTACATCTAACTCCTAATTGCTAATTGCTTGCGCTAACACCAGAAGTGTATATATGTGTGTGTGTGTGTGTGTGTGTGTGTGTGTGTGTGTGTGTGTCAATTGTGTTTAGCTTGGGTGGTTGGGAGGAATGAGTTTTTATTTATTTATTTATTTTTATGTTGGGGGAATCGGCAACTCGTAGTTCTCATACTCGCGTGACACAGGGTCGATACACGTCCACTACCACTATAACCCCAGGTGTGCCACACAGTGCCCAAGCATGGATCACAAGTAAATCGGGGTGAGAATCGAACTTGAAACCTCCTTTACACATTTCCTTCCATTTATACAACACTTGCCAATCGGTCTACACCCCTGCGGACTGGGAGGAATGATTGTTATTCTCTCCAATATATATATATATATATATATATGTATGTATGTCAATTGGGTTTAGCTTGGGTGGTTGGGAGGAATGATTGTTATTTTCTCCACCCAGGTTTAATTCCCACAAGTATCATGTTCAATTCATAAAAAGTATATTATTGTAATGACTTCGAACATTGTTCACTGACTTTATACTCCAAAATTTTAAGATTTACTTTGAATACCATTACCAAATTTATTATAAATAAAATTAATAAATATGCTATAACATTCACACCACAAAATCAATAATTACACCACAAAATCAATAATTACACTACAAAGTTAGCATGAAACAGCCTACTCATATACTCGATAAATATTCTGAACACATGTACCGCAATCTCACTTCTCTCATCTTACGTTACACCTAACTACCTTAACATTCGTTTTTACACTTTCACGTCATGTTGTTATTATTTTTTAACATTATTCGTTGTTGCACTTTCACGTCATGTTGGTATTATTTTTTGAAAGTATTGGATATGTATATTGATAAAAAAAATTAGCATGAAAGTAACACATGTTATACATTATTAATATGCTAAAATAATTACACCAAAAAATCAACCATTAACAATTGCACCACAAGGATTGGCACGAATGTATTGAATACATATTTCGAATACATGTACCACTTTTTCACCTGTATCATGTTACATTACATTACTCATCATATTATAAGATGGTTATAGTGGTTGAACCACCTAACTACCCTTAACATTAATTTTTACACCTTAACATCATGTTATTATTATTTTATTAAGAGTATCAAGTGTTATTATTATTTTTTAAGAGTATCAAGTATGTATATTGATCAAACACTTGTGGTTTTATTCATGCAACTTCAATATAATTTATAGTCATTTAATCAGGTATACAATTTAAGTTGGTCTAATTGTTAAGAATCCATGTTTCCTCCTAATAGGTCACAAGTTCAAATCCAGAGGGGGTAGGGTATGTATATCTCTGTAGACTTTACCAATCAAATCGTTGGGCGGAGGAGGTCTCATACACCAATTTGGTGTCTGGCATGGTTGTGACCTTAAAAATAGATTATTATTATTATTATAATATTAGGTGATGGTAAGAAGGAGATATATAACTTCCACACATTCGAAAAACCTAAAAAAAGTCTTCTTGCTCCAAAACATGTTATTAACATTTTCTAGAAATTGTCCTTGTAGTAAGAGACATTGGGAAAACATAACTAGAGAATAAAAGAGGCATTCATTAAGATTTAACCACTTAATCCAATTGGCTCGTTGCTTATTTGATCCCTTGGGGGTTTTCCATCATCCTGTGATGCACAAAGCCTCCCAGAAACATTTATGAGAGAAGATTGGCATGGCTTGCAATTTGAAGAACCAAGCCCCCCTCAGTAGAGAGGACCATGTCCAATTAAGTGAATTTCATCCTGAGAATGGAAATGGTTTTTCATGACTATTGTTCCTTGTTACCTTCCCAACTCGCACTTAATGATAAAATCCTTAATTCAGATGGTGCAACCTAAGAGGAAATTATCACCACCTCACTTCTAGGGGTAACTAGAGGATATTTTTCTCTCAATTATCCACATTCTAGATAACATTACCGATGATGTCATTCTTGACTCTCCACATACACTTTCCCACAAATGTCTTTCATTACATGCTCAACTCACTCATATAAAATGACATGGTGCATTTACATACTCAGATACAACATTCTAACACTTCATATCAAGTGACAATGTCAATGCTTGAGGCATGCAAATGGTGATCATTTTTTGAATTGGATAATGAATCATGATGTTTTTTATTTATACTTTTTTCCTCGTTTCACCTTGGTGGTCATCATCATATCCTAGTCCAATGTTGTCATTCTTGGGAAAATTTGTACTACTATGGGGTCTTCATGGGGGTAATGTGTCGATATCCCTTCCCATGATAAAATATTCCATCTATACTTTATCTATTGTCCTTTTTTTTGGGTTAGTTGTTACATGTATCCCAAAATGTTTTGTGCTTCATAATCCCACGAGAAGAGGGGATTTGAATGCTCAAGGTTGATGCAACTTTATAAAAAATGAAATAGAAAGAGAAAAATCCCTAATTCAAAATATGGGGTAAATAAACAATCAAGAAAGACAAAGTATTAAAAACCAAGAATAAGTGAAGCATGACCTCTATCCCCTCGCTAAGATTCCATCACCCCAAGTCCTATGCCATGAATGCATATCATAGAAGGGAATTAGAAAATCAAAGTCAAAAGCCACAAAAGGTTGAAGTAATAAAGAAAAAGGAAAATGGGGGTTTGGAAAGACACAATGCCAAGGAAAGGGTACCTCATTTTCTAAGTGCTCTCTCTATAAAGGAACTCATGAGGATGGCTATCATGCATGGCCTTGCATGTCAATGACATCCAACCCATGAAGTAAAACCTAATCCATACCACATACCAGTGTACATACTCCTTGATGAGTTCCTTCGGACATGATTTTTATCTTGGGTACTGACACACCTAATACAGGGTAATAATGATCCTCCCATACCTAAACTTGGAAAATTGTATAACTTTGTAAGCTAGTGTGAAGTTTGAAGAGGATACTTTATGAGATATATATAATGATGTTACTATATGTTTTTAGGGATTCTATTGTGTAAGAAGGGTACTAGATCTCTCATACAAATAAGAGAATCACTTCTCATATTTAAATCATTTCTACTTGTGTAGATATATCACTACTTGTCTAATTCTACTTGCTCTCTCTTATGAAGAATTTTATGGATGGTTAGAGTAGTTTTTGGAGGAGATATGCTTGTGGATGCTACACTACTACTTGGATGATCATTGCTAAGGTTTTGATGGATGAATAATTTATGGAGTAAGTGGTCTCTTCTCATCTTGTGGTTATGTTTATGAATGCATTTAAGTGTGATGTTGTTTATCTAGTTTTGGTTAAGAATTCTCTTGGATTATTCTTGAACTAACCCTTCTTTCCAAAGCTCTTGGAAGGTCTCTAGTGAAGACCCTTCCCTTGATTTATCCCTTAACATTTTAGGAGGATCTCCTAGGGTTAGTAGTGAACAACCTCTAGGTGTCACCCTAAAAAATGTACTCATTTCTCTCCAAAGGGATCCTTAATTGACCCCATATGTCTAAAAAAAGAGTAGGCACTAGTGTTTTCTCGCAATAGTCAATAATTATTTTTTGAATTATACTTTCTTTTTGTTGTCTTAAGGTTAATTTAGCATTTTATTAAAACAAATTTTCATTTCTAGCTATAAAAAACAAGATGTTTTAGCATTTGTGCATGTTATTACCTAATAAAAATTGTTAAAACCCTAATTTGTATTTATGAAGTGTTATAACAACCTTCTAGGGAAACAAATCTAGGGTTTTAGGGGTAATAATTTCTTTTTTAATTTTCTTATTTTGTTGGTAATTTAAACCATAATTTAGCTCATTGTTTATCCCTCTTTATTCATTGAATTATTGCATGTCAAAGGGATATTTATTTGTTGCAACAATAACCTACTTTATTGTTGTAATTTTATATATTTTACCATAGTTTTACAAAAACCCTAGACTTTTTCTTCATTTTAGGTGCGTCGGGATCCTCTTATCTTATACTTGATTTGGAAACCTCTTAAATTGACCTAGATCCTCATTGCTCCAAATATGGAAATTGTCTTGTCTCACCACCTCATTAATACTTTGACTATCTTATTTTATTGGCAGTAGTTTGAGTAGCCCCCTGAGGGCTCCCTAGACTTGATTGTGTCTTAGGGATTATTGGAGGCTACTATTGAAGCCTCCCTTATGTTGGATACTATTCCTTCACTAAAGAGAGGGAATTTTTTTCCTAGGTGATAGTGGTAACATATTCCATGTTCCATTAAATTTAGTGCCTTGTGAAGGTTTTGCACTTGGTGCTATATTTTGTGGTAACAATAACTACTAGGATGGTCACCAATGCCACCTAAGAAACATATCCTCTCACATTTAGTTGTATTTTCTCTAACTCAATAGTGGTATCCCTAGGTAGTAGGATTACTAAATCTATAGTCAACGAAGCTCAAAGGTGATGTGAAGAGATAGCTCTAGTAAACCATTTTTCTTTTTTAGTTTTTTATGAAGTGGTGAAGGGATAAAGAGAGTAGTGCCAATCCAACAAGGGAAAATGGGCCCATGAGGTCAATCCAAGAGGGTGAGTTCAAATAAAGTTTAATATTACAAGGACTGCAATATGCACGTCACAAGAAGAAATTAACATTGTTGAAAATAGAAGTAAAGAAATGTTAAGAGGGCCATTGAAAGTGCCACATCAAAACTATGTCAATAGGTTATTCCCTACAAAATGAAGCATTGGTCTATCACCCACTCAAGAATATGTTATATGCAAGAGAATAACACCATGTATAATACAACAAAGGATTCAAGAGGGATAAACTCCACACATAAAACCCTTCCAATGGGGTAGATATACTCTTCTCTTGGCCCTACAAAACAAGTTCCAATAATATTTACCATATAAGCCACAATTTAGAAGCATGGAACCATAATCCACACATTTGTAGGAGAAAAACCTTAAACATTACATGCTTCAATAAATATATATACATTAAGCTCCAAGGAGGGGAAACTCCAAAATCCAACCATGAGAAACAATGAAGAGAGAAAACCCATATATAGGTTTGAGTTCCATATTCATGTACAATAGAAAAATAATATCCAAGTCCAAAACCAAAGAGATAGCCTAGGGAGTATTAAAGAAACAATATCCTCCAACAACTAACTAACAATAAATATAATAACAAATTGGTCAAGCCACATGTAAAAGTACCCAACAAAATAGCTCCATGCAGGTGGGACGTCTCCATCAAAGAAGGAATGATACCTTGGCATAATCCACCATAATACCCTCCAAGAGAAATAGCTCCATCAATAGGTATTCAATAAATGAGCAAATGACAACCTCCAAGTGGCACATGATACTTAGAATAGTACCTCACGATAGTGTTCAAACATCATAACCCCATCAATTTTTGTTGTAATTTATATTATAACCATAATTTATAAATCTTAAGGCCACTCTACATCTAATGGCATTGATATGGAAGAAATATAGGCACTCTCTCAAAATATAACTATTTCCAAATCTATGAAATCCTCAAAATATGCAACAAAACCCTAGATCTAGGGTTTGAAACCTCCTAGATATCCTCCAATGTGGATGTATAGCTCTCCAAGGTGAAACATCCTCCTCAAAGCATGCAAATAACAAGTAATAATCCTCGTAAGATGTCACATGTGGCTCTAAAGTGAGATGTCCTCTAATATATGTGTGTAAGAAACCTCCTTAAGTGGATGTCCTACTCCAAGTAGGACTTAAAACCATGACTAACCTCCTCAAGGCACATGTGGAATCTCCCAAGGTGGACATCCTCATCAATGGAATAAAATAATGTTCTATGAAGAGTCTTCCAAGGTGGACGTCCTATTCAATGAGGGTTTGAAATAAGTCAAAACCCTAAATATGGCAAGTGTGAGATCTCCAAGAGAAATGTCCCATTAAAAAGTCATCTAAAAGTGTGAAAGGTTTCCTCCAGTGGTGGAGTAATTTACAAGATGCCTAAGCATGTGTGCAACAAGTCCTCCAAGATCAAAATCTAAAGTGTAACCATCCTCTGCAAATATGAAATCTGTTAGATCCATGAATAAGGGGTTACTCCATCATGACCACATGTGCTAAGCCATCAAATAAAGGGGGTTCTTTACTCAAATCTCCCTAACATATGTGAAAATTTCTAGATCCAAGGAAGAATGAGTCAAACAAGGCTTGTATCATCATTAACCATATGCCAAGTCACCCCAAAGCTCAACAAAATCATCAAGAAGTGGAACAAACACATCAAAATATGCATGAAATGATGACAATTGTGCATGTCTCCACATATGATCCAAAGAAGGGGAGTTCTCTACATAAAACAATGCTTCACATCATAAGCCACCCATCCATGTGTGAAAAACATCCATGAGAGATACAAAATTATAACAATGAGCCTGTAACCTTGCTAATACCATGTCAAATTATCCCAAATGAGTGTGAAACCAAGGGGAAGAAAGGAGAAAAGTACCAAACATTCTCTAACATGATGATGTCAACCAAATCAATATTCCAATGGAATCTTAACATTTCCAAATTTTCTAGAGTGTTCCATCAAGGGAGATATGTATCGTCATGTACCATCTGCCTTTAAGCAATGTGAAAGCTAAATCATCAAATGCAATGTTTTTTCTCCATGATAAGTAAGTATTCTTATGAAAAATACCATCAAATCATCCATTACATTGTCAACCATGTCATTAACTATAAATCAAAGCATTAAGTGAAACCATAAGCCCTAGGCCATCCAAAACACCATAAGCCTGTAAACCTACCTTTGTGATGAAAATCAAAAGAGTAGTGAAAAAATTGACTAGTGTAGGCCTCATAACACTCCCATTCCCTCAAAGGAAAAATATGATTTTTCAATTCCACATAGAGGCGGTGTTTAGCCTTATTGGCTTCTAAGAGTTTAGATTCGACTTGGGTACTCCAAATTTTTGCATGTTAAAAGCAATGGATGGACTAGATTTTAGAGTCAAAATTTCCTTGAAGGGTCTCCTCACACATATTCTAACTTCATGCACATCACCTATGGTGGTAAAAAAACAATCACATTGTTCAATTATGAAATACCAAGTCATGAGAACAACACACCTTGCAAAAATGTTTGAGAAGCAAAGAAGAGGGATTGCATCCAAAAAATTGCATGGTGAGAGAAGAGGATAATGAGAACACAAGAAAGAAAAAATAAAGAAAAAAATCCTCGTAGTTCAAGTGAGTGCTCTTTCTATTAGCATTAATCACAATCCTTCTTGGGGAATATGAAAAGATTGCATGCCATGCTTGCTAAAATAACCATGCATTAGGTAGAATGATGGATTTACGATATATTGAATACATGAGAAGAAAAATAATGGGAGTGATATTCAGAGCAGTCATTGTAGGGAATGATCACTAACACCTAACCAAATAAATTAGGGAGAAATAAAACTTAATGGGGAGGTAACTATGTCTAGATCCCCCCTCTTTTAAATAATTCTAATAATCATGGGATTGGAACCTTGATTCTCCTTTCCCATTCCTCCCTCTTAACCCACAACCAAGCTTCATGTTCTAGCATACCTTTATTTTTGTTTCATATTTTTTGAATTTGAGGCACCTCTTGACATGAAATAATGTGACATCATGAAACTCTTTTAGTAGTATGACCATTTTCTGGAAGATGTGAGCCTTTTTTCCGATGAAAACTTCTTAGTGAAAACCAAGGCTATTTGTGGATGGAATCCTTATTAAACTTGTCAATATAGACTAGAGTGTGTCACTTGGGGAGATTTGAGATAACCCCTTAGGCTTAATATATGAGCTATTGTTAGAATTAGGGTAAAAATGCAAAACAATAGTATCTTTTTTATTTCAGTGATCAAAACAGCTAGATCTATAAATCAACAGAGTTAGAACACTTAGAATTTAGATCTAAGAGAGACAACAATAAACTTATTGAGATCAGAAATAGAAACTCAGATCTAATGAGAAAGTACTCTGCTGATGTAATAGTGAACAGATCTGGATAAGACCAAACAATACAATAGATCTATAAGGCTAAACACAGATTTGTAGATCTAACAACTAGTCTGATCATTACACAACAGAACAACTTGTAAATTCAAAGTATAGCTTCAGATCTAAGTAGTTAATACTCAATTCTAACTAGATCAAAACAGTATTGAAGTAAAATCAAGTCCAGATCTGAAAGAGATGAGTAGGCAGCTTACCTGGTACATCAGCCTTACCTTTGAAGAAAAACAATAACCATAGGAGATGTAGAACCCTTTTTGTATGCTCAGACAAAGGTTCAATTCATAGATCTATCATGGATCTCATGCCAATGAATGAATAATCTTTCTTGCCACCAAAAGAAAAGGGACACAGGAAGGAAAGAGACAAAATCCCAACAGTGGTTATAAATACTCAAACCCTCACTCAGAAAATCAAACAATGAAACCCTTACCCCAAGTAACTTTAGAAGAGGTTACAAAGGCACTGCACAACAGGACTATGGGTAAACCCTCATTACAACAGAAGAGAAAACTGAAAACTATAGGTATGTCTCAGCAGGAATAAGGAGGGATAGCACCCTACAAGCTCACCACAAAAAGTGGGCCGCAGACTAAGAGGTTCTCCACACAGCAGAGAGGAGAAGGCCGCACCTTATAACTTAGTCACAACAGAAGAAGGAGGAGGCCGAAACCTATAGACTTCTCACACAACAAGGGTAGAGAGGGGCCGCAACCTCTAGGATCAACGCACAACAAAAGGGAGAAAGGAGCCACACCTTGCACACAGCTCACACAAGGAGAGGTCGCACTCTGTCAGTCCTCAAGGGGATCCAATGCCACACACAACACCAACCCTGCAACAAAGATGGGAACATGCCACATCAAGGAGGCTCTTACTCACATCAAAAGGGGTCGCAGCAAAGAAAAGCACCAACAGCTGCAAATGGAAGACACCAGCAGAGGAGCCGTGGCTAGGAGAGATCCACACACTTAGCAATAAGTGAATAATATAATGTGATTGAAGTGAGAGGGGTAGGGGTTGTATTTATACTTTTAGGCTAGGGCAAGGGTTTAAATAAAAAGTTTAAAATTTAAATTTAAATTTAAATAAATACAATTAAAATAACATGTTTAAATTAAATTTAAACATGTTATAATTTACATTTTAAATTTAACTTTACTTTATCCCTTGAAAAAAAACAACAAAGCCCCAAACCAACACATGCAAGGGTAAGAGAGGGTTAGCTAGGTGGCAATACTCATTCCTTCATTCAACATGGTGAACCTATTACTTCATCATCACTGCATATGGGACTTATCCCTCATGTGGTTATGTCCTTCTTCAAGGAAGGTCATGTACCATCAAGATACTTGATAGAGGATCAAGTAGCCCCAGAACTTTTCCTAGGGTCTTATCCACCAAGGTCAGAGACCAAGGATCAACCCATGCCATATGCATGGGTACCCTGGACATTTCCAGGGGCCCTAGGCTTATCTAGGGGCTTTAACTGCTTGGTCCTAGACCAAGAACCCCAGTCGTATACTGGGGGCCCTTCTCAGGGGTCTTTACTGCTTGGTTATTGACCAAGAACCCCAGTCATATACTGGGGGCCCTCACAAGGGTCTTTTTCCATGGCACTGACTGTTTGGTCCCAGACCAAGTACCCCAAGAGTGCACTGGGGGCCCTAGATCTCGTCTAGGGTCTTAACCATCCTCCAGGAGAATGGCTCTTGCAGCTGCTTATAAATTTAACACTCCCTCTCAGCAAGAGAGGCATTCTCATATATACCAAGCTTGTCACGGAAGTATACAAACTTTGTCAAGGACAGTGGCTTGGTGAAAATGTATGTTGTCTGTTCTGCTGTTGGAACATACTGAATGCTGAGAACTTTCTTCTGAATCAAGTCCCGGATATAATGATATCTCATCTCAATGTGTTTCGATCTTTCATGAAACACCGAGTTCTCAGTGAGATTTATACAACTCTGATTGTCACAGTGAATAACTGTGGGTTCAAGCTCTGAACTGAACAAGTCTGAAAGTAGCTTCCTGAGCCACACTGCTTCTCTGCCAGCAGCACTAGCAACAATGTATTCTTCCTCTATAGTGCTTTGGGCTACGGAGCCCTGTTTCCTATTGGACCAGGAAATCATAGTTGAACCTAAACTAAAGCAATATCCGAAAGTACTCTTCTGGTCCACTGCACTGCCCATCCAATCTGAATCTGTAAAGCCATGGAGCATCACACCTCCACTGGATGTGTATCTGATACCATAAGCTATAGTCCCTCGAACATATCTCAGGATATGTTTTACTGCAACCATATTTATATGTTTAGGTTCACACATGAACTGGCTAAGAGCATTTACAACATAGAAGATATCGGGTCTCGTATGTATGAGATACATCAAGGATCCAATGATCTGTCGATATAAGGTGGGGTCTTCTGGATCTGAGCCTGTGACTTGATCTTGGAGTTTCTTTAAGTTGGAGATCATTGGAGTAGTCATGGACTTGTAGTCCATCATGCGAAATCTGTGTAGGATATCAACAACATATTTACTCTGTGAGAGAAAGATCTCTCCTGGTTTCTGCCATACCTCCAAGCCGAAAAAGTAGTGCATGAGCCCCAAATATTTCATTTCAAATTCTTCAGAAAGCTCCCTTTTAGTCTAAGCTATCAAGGTTTCCTCTCCAGTGAGGAACAAATCATCCACATATAAGACTAATATAACTGGATGATTTTGAATGATCTTTATGTAAAGATTTGGATCTACTATGCTCTATGAGAATCCAAGACTTTGTAGAAAGCTGTCAATTCTACCATACCAAGCTCTTGGAGCTTGTTTAAACCCGTATAGAGCTTTCTTGAGTTTACATACATGATATTTTATCATGTATTACGAAACCTTCAGATTGCTCAATGTAAAACTCTTGTTCAACTTCACCGTTAATAAAAGTAGTCTTAATGTCCATCTGGTGAAGCTTCCAACCAAAAACTGCTGCAAGTGAAATGATGATTCTGATAGAAGAATACCTGGCAACTGGAGCAAATATTTCGTCGTAGTCAATACCTTCTTTCTGAGAGAAACCATGAGCTACAAATCTCGCCTTGTATTTCTCAATGCTGCCATCTGCTGCATGCTTTATCTTATAAAGCCATTTTGAAGTCACTATAGATTTACCATGAGGTATAGGAACTACTGTCCATACATAATTCTTCAAAATAGAATCATATTATTCGCTCATAGCATCCTTCCATACTTGATGTTTGAAAGCATCAACAAAGGTGGAAGGTTCAGAATCAATTACAGTACTTAATTGAGCTATGAGACCGGAGTACTTATCTGGTTTCTTGCTTTCTCTGAAGGTGCCTTTCAGAGCTGAGTGTTTTTCTTCTTCTTTCAATATTTCTCGGCACCAAGCTGGTTTCCTTTTGACAAGAGGTAACTCCATTGGAAATTCAATAGAGTCTCTTGATGGATCGGCTACAATCTCAGAGGTTTCCTCCCTCTGTTTATCTGGAGAAGAAGAGTCAAGTGGTGGAGCTTCTTGCTCCTCCAAATCACATGGAAGATCTCTGGCTCGACGAAATGTTGTTTCTTCATGAAATGTCACATCTCTGCTTACTTCAATGAACTTTTGCCCAGGGATGTAAATCCTGTAGGATTTTGAGGTCTCACTGTATCCCACAAAAATTCCTTTCTTACCAAAGGGCTCTAGTTTAGTCCTCTTCTCTTTTGGTATGTGTATGTAAACTGGACTGCCAAAGATTCTTAGATGCTCAACTAAGGGTTTACACCCAGTGAAAAATTCTTCAGGAGTTTTCGCTTCAAGGATTTTGTGAGGACATCTATTCTGTATGTATAATGTTGTACTGGCAGCCTCAGCCCAGAGTGATAGAGGCAAATTCTAATCATGCATCATGGCCCTGGCCGCTTCACAGATGGTTCTGTTCTTTCGTTCAGCTACACCATTTTGCTGAGGGTTGTATGGCACGGTCATCTCCCTCTTATTTCCAGAAGCTCGACAGAGTTCATCATATTTGAGGGAGTCAAATTCTTTGTCGTTGTCTGTTCTGAAAACTCAGATGTGCCTTCCTGTTTGATTTTCAACAAGATTCTTGTAGTCTTGAAATCTGCTAAAGGATTCATCTTTAGTCTTTAAGAAGTAAATCCAAGTTTTACGTGAACAATCATCAATAAATATAATGTAATAGATACAACCATTCGTAGAGGGTGCAGACATAGGACCACAAAGATTAGAATGGATTAAGTCTAATATTCCATATGATTTTCTGTTACTGAGAGGATAAGGTTTCTTAATGTTCTTACCAAGTGAACAACCTTTACAGACACTATTATGCTCAACAGAAAATACTGGCATACCTGTCACCATCTTTTGAAAACCTGGAAGTGCATTGTAGTTGATGTGTCCAAGTCTCCTGTGCCAAAGCTCGCAGGGATTTATCGTCTCATGAACTAGAGATTGAACAACTTGACCTAAAAGCTTATAAAGTCCACACTCATGAGTTCCAATTGTTATAGCAGTACTTAAATCTTCATTTGAGGACCATAAAAGGGATTTGCCTTTTGAAAAAGATATTGAATAACCTTTACTTTCTAAGACTAGGACATAAATTAAATTCTTCTTTAAACCAGGTACAAAAAGAATTTCATCAATATGAAAGATAATACCTGAGAGAAACTGGAAGGAGGTAGAGCCAAAACCTTTTATGTCATAGGTGTCGTCATCACCTAGCTCAACCTTTGCTTTGAATTTCTTGTCTTGATAATTTGCAAGGTTATGTTTGAAGCCGGTCATGTGTTTGGAAGCACCACTGTCTATTAGCCAAATCTCCTCTGATTTGGTGATGGTGCCGGAAAGAGCTGAGATGAGGTAGTATTCCTTCTGTGATTCTTTCTCTTTAGTGGTAGCCCTGGTTTGTCTTCTTTGAGGCTCTTCTTGGGGTTTAGCCTCTTCAGTGGTAATTGAGGCTTGAAATCTTCCTTTTCTTCTCTGCTGAGAGGGAGGATTCCTGCAATCTTTTGCATAGTGTCCTAGCCTATTGCAGTTAAAACATTTAACTTTAGATAAATGAGGATTTAAGTGAGAGAGATTACCTTTGGGTTTCTTACCTTTTCCTTTTGACTTCAGGAACTTCTTCCATTTCTTGGTCTTTGCTGCAAGGGCATGATCTTGTAGGATAGGATAGTCATTTTTGTTGTTTAGTCTTCCTTCCTCTTCCAAGCAGTCATGCCACAACCTTTCAAAATTAGGTTGAGATTCTCTTCCATTC
>ML788516.1:235162-286986 GCA_009831015.1 Picea engelmannii | reverse complement strand
TCCTTCATTCAACATGGTGAACCTATTACTTTATCATCACTGCATATGGGACTTATCCCTCATGTGGTTATGTCCTTCTTCAAGGAAGGTCATGTACCATCAAGATACTTGATAGAGGATCAAGTAGCCCCAGAACTTTTCCTAGGGTCTTATCCACCAAGGTGAGAGACCAAGGATCAACCCATGCCATATGCATGGGTACCTTGGACATTTCTAGGGGCCCTAGGCTTATCTAGGGGCTTTAACTGCTTGGTCCTAGACCAAGAACCCCAGTCATATACTGGGGGCCCTCTCAGGGGTCTTTACTTCTTGGTTATTCACCAAGAACCCCAATCGTATACTGGGGGCCCTCACAAGGGTCTTTTTCCATGGAACTGACTATTTGGTCCCAGACCAAGTACCCCAGGAGTGCACTGGGGGGCCTAGATCTTGTCTAGGGTCTTAACCATCCTCCAGGAGAATGGCTCTTGCAGATGCTTATAAATTTAACAGCTATGATTGGGGAGGACGATGTTTTTTCTAAACAGAGCTTTGATGATAATGATGGAGTCTCCTATAATAACAATGTTTCCTTCAATTTTCTACTTAAGGATATTGTTCCCTTGGTATGTAGCTATTGAACCCATTTTGTTCTTTTTTCCCTTTCCTTATTTTATTTTCTTTCCTCTTTTATTACCTATTCTTTCCCCCCCTTCTATATTGTCCCCTTTCCCGTTTTCTCTTTATCCCTTCTTTTTCCCTTTCTTGGTATTACCATGCTTAGTTAATTTTCACATTCATGGACCTTCAGACTCGCGAACTCTCACACTTGCATTATCATTCATTTACCCATGTATAAGTCCACCCAACACTTAGAATGATTTTGCACTTTGGGCTTTCAGACTTTCGAAGCTACGAAGCTACATGATGCACTTCATCCTCTCCACTGTTCGCCTGACATTTTTTGGTACTTGGCCATTCCATACATTCAAACTTGTATACCTGCCCCTTAATACTAATTGTTGACCCCAATTCTCTGCCATTATTTATTCCTTCACATTCTTCGATGTCACATTTATTTTTATCTCTACGTACCTAACTACCAAATTTATTGTTGAATTGGTCATTAATTAATGATGATAATACCGAGGCTAGTAATAGTTATTTCGAGTTAATGTTTTCGTAAAAATAAATCTAACTCAAGTTCATTTTACTGTGAAAAAGAATAGTTGAAGAAAAAGATGGCGAGCTTCGAGACAACCATGATAAAAAAATCATTTTGTGGGGATACTTTGAACCTCTTTGCTAGGGAAGGTCAAAATTATCATTGGTCTTGCTCCTATTGGTATTACTCAAAATTGTTGGATAGAGAAGACAACAAAGTGTGGAACTCATGAATAGTTATCGTGGGATGTGTTCCAGAAGTCTTCGAGCGCAAGGATATTTTCACCTAATGAGTCGATAAGCTCATTCAAAACAGAAGAGTCATTGCATTGCAGAATAGTTCTCCTATCTCATTGGCACCTTCAATATTTAGAGAAATCCTGAAATTGCCAAAGACGAACTTGGTTTATAAAGGGGAGGAAGCAAGAAAATTCCTAAAAATAAAGAACAACAGAATAGAGCTTCTTCAAGAATATTTTCATGACCCCGCGGCAATGCCTAAAGACATATCATGAATTCAGGTAAGTTCTTTAAAGAATCCATATAAGGAAATTTCCTTGTTATTTACTCGAATTGTTGGCCAGGATTCTATAGAAACAATTCCGCGACTAGGATTATACATATTGAATTTTGTGGTTCATGAAAATGATATCTTCAATTGGGCAAAGATAATCTCGAATGAAATCACTGCACAGTTGACTAATTTCATGTCTGATAAAATGTTTTACATGTCATCTTATTTGATATTTTTTATTACATATTGTCACACTTTTGAGGGATTAAACATTGGTCGGAGAATTAAAATAAAGGTGGACCCTGTAATCATATGGTACCAAGCTCTATGGAGGCAAAGAGTTAGCCATCACTTTTATGAGGTGTATTCAGATTTTGTATACAAATTCAAGAAATTGTTATTTGGGGAAGATACTTTGTGGTTATCATTGGAAGCAACGAATTTTCTGAAGGGAAGAGTAGTTCTGGAGAAAATGGAAGATTATACTGTCATCATGGTTTTCTTTCCTATTGAAAAACCTATCTGCCTTCCCTATTATACATCTGATAAATTGTTTGTCATTGAAATATCTTGACAATATAAATTTTGGTTCCACACTTTATTTGAGAAAAGGAAAAAGTAATTCATACCTCTCCCATGGAAAGTTAGTGAAATTCTTCTTTGGGGAATTTCCAAAATCTATGAATATAATTCTTATTTTGAGAATTACAACCTAAAATTTGCAGAGGAAATCAAGGGTTTTGACCCAGATCACCTTTTTTATAATCATTTTCTTTTAGTTGGGCATATCCCTGCACTTTTACATTTAGTTTTTAGTAAAGAAGAAGAAAATGGCAGTCACCATCCTAGTGATCAAGAAGTCGACATAAATTTTGAAGATATAGAAATGGTCATAAGCACTACAGAGTATCATAAAGAAAGAGGTAATCCCTTGAATGATAAAAATGTCCAATCACCAGCTATCTCTAGAAGAAGTGCCTTACCAAAGGAAAATCCTCCACTAAGAACATCTGATACGAGAAAATACATACCAATAATTCAAGAGATGATGAAGAGAGGAAACCTCCTAAAGGGAACCTAGAGAATCCCCATAAGCTAAAGGTAAAAATAAAGAGAACTAATTCACAACAAGAAGGGGATGAAACACATGCCCAGGAAGATAATTTTCTATTGGATAACATGGATTTAGATGTAGATATTGAAAACATTACTTTCCCAGATGTAGAAGTATCAGCTTGAGAAAATGTACATCCTGTCTTTGCACTCATGATCCAGGATAAGACATTTTCTAATGAGGAAATATTTGTTGTACAAAATGCATCTTTTGATAAGGAATCTAATAAATTAGTTTTCGAAAGAACTACAAAGAGTAAGAGTGGGAAGCTACGATCTACCATTGATACCAAAGATATGTTACCTTCCAAATTATGATCCATTCATAGAGTTACAAGGGACACACTTGATGTTTCAATTGCACACATGGAAGAAGAGAATACCCAGTTGAAAGAAAGAATTAAATAATTTGAGGAAACCCTCATGCCTCCACCTATTATAGCTTTTCCCATTGCTATGATTCATCCTAGAAAGGGTCTTCAAGAAAACCTAGCATCAAGTTCAAGGGTCAAAGGAATTTCCAATTTAATCACTGCCACCCAACATTTTGTTGAACAAAATAATAAGAAAAGAATGTCATTAATTGTAGAACTGTGGGATATGGCCAGGAGTTTTGCTTCTCTTGGTTTAAGTATTCAAAATACCAAGGAATATTTAAACTCATTTTTGAAAAATGATGAAGGGTTCTACACTGACATAGTTGTGATGTTTACAACTAGATTCTCTGCAATAATAGAGAAGACAAGAAAACAAGAAAATATACCTTCTCAGAGTTGTATCAAACAATTGAAATCCAACTGGATGGAAATAATTAATGTATTAAAAGGTCTGGTAACTCAATTGACTGACTTATCAAGAAGGAAACATGAAGCATATTTAAAAATCCTTGATTTGTATATCTCTGGAACTACCATTGAAGTACCAGATCCTAAGTACCTTTCAAATTCTATGCTCATGAATCGACAACATTTCAAAGAGAAAATTAAAGAATTAAAAAAGGATATCAACTGAAAAGTTTGATAATACGATGGAATTTACACATGATGAAATTGACAACTGACTAATTGAGTACATAAATAAAAATGAAGACATTGAAAATATATTACAAAATTTATCTATTGATCTTAGGGAAATTGAAAAGGAATTGTTTAATCTTAAGATAAAAAAAGAAGTAATCATTGCTCCATTAAGGGACTTCTTCCAAGAATGGTTGAACAACTTAGTTTCCAAGATTTCCAAAATTCCATTGGAGGTAGTTATGACCGATAACTAAACCGTAACCAACAAGAGTATAAAGGAAGAAACAAAAAACAAATGAAATAGAGAGAAAGCATCATAGTAAGTTGATGTTGATCACATGCTTCTTTCTTTATCAATTTTCATCCAATTATTCTTCTTCTTTGAATAGAAAGGTATAATCGAATTCTGATAACTTTCTCTTTGTCTTGTTTTCAGATTTTTTTGTTTGACATCATCCCACTTTCTTCCTTCTACGTTCTATATTCTTGTATATGTTTTCTTTTATGGTCTCCGGGAGCCCTAATCCCAATCCTTTGGAAAAACTCATTTAAATTTCAAATCATTGTAATAGACTTTATTATTTTTGAGAAATCCAAGAGAACTAATTTAGGATCAATTTTGACTATATTTTATAACTCTGAGTTCTGAGTATAAAGTATTTGAAATTGATCCATCATAATCTTCTTTTGATCTATACAAATATTTACTCTATAAAAGTTCTCTTATACGTCCAAACCATCTTCTTTTATTTTGATGTGATAAAAAATCTTTATTTTCACTATGATGGATGCGAGGAAATTTTGTTTATTTTCTGCAATGTGTGATGTGTGAGATTTGTGGTCCTTTGTTAGGAATTTTCTTTTTATAAATATTTTGTTTTTCAACATTTTAATCTTTCTTTGAGCATAAAATATTGTACCATTTTAAGGTCCTATATTATTTATTGATCGTAATTAAGAATATCATAAGCCAAATAGGAGTACCACCTCTATAAAAACACACGAGGATTCCTATCCTTGTAAGGTTTCCATTTCGATCCTAACGGATTCAAGCGTCAACAGTAGATAAGGCAATGACTTCATTATAACTAGATTTTCTAGGATAATAACTTTGAGAGAGTTGTCCAAGATTTGCCTAGGAGATATATATTTAATGTGAACTTGGGGGCATAAATATTTCTCTAGGAGATCATAGGATCATAGGTTGTTTACAATCCTTAGGATGGGTGATATTTTCTTGAATTTTACATGTGGAAATTCTCCAAATATTATTTGTAATGTGACATTCAATAAATAAGTGTATTTGTTTTCATCCTCAAATTTGCAAAGAACACATATCCAAAAAACCTCTCTTTTGAATATTCTCCATATTGAGACACTTATTCCAAACTAGAAGCCAAAAAAATGGTGTACCTTTGGAATGCCATATCCTATTGATACTTTCTTCTAGATAGGGGAGAGTGGGGGAATATATTGGTGATATAGTTATGTATCATAACCCCCTTTAATTGAATATTGTATTGCATGACACCTTGGGACCTTTCATCAACATCTCCTTATTTAAGGGGAGACAACCCTTTGATAATTATAAGCATAACCTCCCATGCCTCTTAGGGGATAGTAGATGGGAAAGAGAGATCCAATGGTCCACTATTTTTCTTCACCCAATGCCTAGGATGAAATATTCACTAACGTGACAATACCATGAACATTTATCCATAGACAGAGACTACAGATCACTTGATTTTGAGATACTGGATTTTTTCTTGAAATACTATCATCTTAAATTGAGATCCCTTTGTCATTCCCAAAAATCTAGGAGAATTTTTTTTTTTTTTATGTCTGGCGGAATCAGCAACTAGTTGGGCATGTGCTTGCGTTACACGTGGCTGTGTTATCCAACTGCTACCACTATAACCTCCAGGTGTGCCCACGAGGCCCCTTACGTGACAGAAATTGTAAGTCGGGGGGAGTTGAACTCGAAACCTCATGGAACTTCATTTTCACGGCACTTGCCAATTGAGCTGCCCCCCGGGGGCTAAATCGTCGAATTATATGTGTATGGAGGAGAAGCCTGTATATTTGTCCCCGGGACTTCCGCCCTCCTAACAACCACAACTACCAACGCGCCACCACTTTGAGACGTGATAAATTTTTGAATGAGAGGGGCCATTGATTTAATCAATCACTAAATGGGACAACCTTTTACTTTAGGGAGGGGACATTCCAAGAAATTCCTTCTCTAATTGCCTGGAAAGTATTTCTTGTGAAGAACTTCTTCCCCCATGCCGAAGGCTTGGATGAAAAGCACCAAATAATATTTTACCATAGAGATTTATTCATGAGAGAGAGGTCTCAAATTTCCAAGCCCCCCCTTTCAAAAAGGATGAAATGATGTTTCAAAATATAGAAATTTTTTATTTTTACTGGACTTCCCCCCTTTCAGTCTCTAACCATTTTACTTGTTTCCTAAAGAACACCAGTAGGAGCAACTAGAGGTGAGCACATACAAATGTGGAGACCAGGGTAATTCGATATTTCGATGGAAAAGGGGTGTGGAGGTATTTTTGAGAGGTTGCAGGTTCAAATTGATGGTCTCTTACAACAAGAAACCAATGAAATTCCTTGAAAATTTGCAGTTTTTGGAGGTCATTAACTTGCAGAGCGATTTTGAGGGCCTAAACAATATGTTTAGGTAGTCAAAATCATGAGAAATATGTGTACCTTTGGTACACATAGTATCTATATCTTAAATGAAATATATTAGTGAGATTTTTCTAACGAGCTATCATTGGTGCAAAACAGAGACATAGCCATGGAGATAGATTTGGAATGTAGGTACACAAAAATGTGCAAGAAGAGAAAGAAGATACATGTGCCAGAGAAGGTTAAAAAGGGGGAAATACTCTAAACTTCCACAGACCATAACTTTTAGCTCGGATCTCAGATTTGGGAAAATGAGTAGTCATCATAAAGGTCTTGAGGAGAATAAGACAATTATCAATCCAAAAAACTGATTTGGCTAGTAAATCCTACAATCAACTAAAAGAAGATAACTAGTGGCATTAAAGAGTAGAAAGATTATGCATTATTTTTCAAGAATTGTGTATGTATGTATTTTTGTCTAACAAAAAATTATTTGCAGTACAAGAGGGAATTTTGGTTCTTGTATGAGAACTACAACCATTAAGATGCCCAAGGGTCCTACAACCACGAGGAGCAATTTAGAGGGCTACATGTCAGCATGGGAAATGTTGAGATAGAGTCTAATAGAAGAAGAGGTACGCAAGAGCCTGTAACTATGAGAGTACTGCATATAAAAGTGCAAATCTATAGGGATAAAAATGAGAAGATTATGAAAACTTACGAGGAGATACTATAGAGATTGAATATGTTACAGATACAAGCCAATAAAGACTCTTTCACAAAATAAGAAGATAGTGTTAGACATGTGACAACATCCAGATCACATAACATAAGAGATTAACATGGGAATGATAGGAAATCAAGAAGTATGATTAGGAATCATCATTCCCCAAGGAAATCCACCAAGATATCTTGTGAAAGTTAAATTCCATGGAGTATCCCAAGTCTATCTCTTATTAAGAGGCATAGGAGAAGGCTTGAGGGAGACATATTGGAAGGTGAAATTCGGAAAATTAAGCCACTAAATTTCAATGGTGAGCACATGAAGGGATAATAGACAAAGGCATGGCTATTGGAAATGAAGAAATATTTCCAATTGCATGATTATCCCTCAATGGTAGAAACAATAATTTCAACCTACCACTTGCAAGGAAAGAAAACTATGTGGTGGGATCAGCTTAGGCAAGCCAAACACCTTGATGAGAGGAAGGTCTCATGGAGGCAGTTTAAAGGATATTTCCAAGAGAAATATTTGTTCGAGCATGACTATGAAAGGAATATGAAAGAGTTCTTTGAAATCAAGTTGGGAAGCATGAGTTGTTGAAGTATGTGGGCTTCATAAATGATGAGAAGGTAAAAATCCAAAGGTTTTTGAGTGGGTTACCCTCTTTCTATAGAGACAAGATACACTATGATAACCCAGGACTTTTAAGGGATCCATAAAGAGAGAAAAAAGTTTTTATGAGAAGAGAAGAGAGAGGCCACTGTTCCAAAAAGATTGGAATGACAAGATGAAAGGAAAAAGGGATCAAAGGAAAAAATGTTTTAAGCCACCCCAAAGCATGGTAACATCTTGCTACATCCTTGTTTCACTTTGTGCTAGTTCAGGGTTTGCATCATTGATATCCTACTAGAAAAACTTTCCTAGTTGACTCCAACTCATTATCTAAGGATTTCTCTAGAAGCAAGTGCATTAATGAACATCGACCTCATTAGAAGCCATCTAGAATCCAACATGAATTATCATCATTGGGTCCCAATTGGATGAAATTCATTAGTGTTCAACTCCAACACATGTTTCACATTAATGGGTTGTGATCATACTTTGGAGCCCATTAGCCTCATTGGTGGGTTTCCTTGCACTCATGAATATTTTCATCATTGGTATCTGACTAGTTGGTTTCTCGCAGCATGTCAACTTCGGTTCTTTTTTCTTGTGGGATAATCACACATTTCAGGTGGGTTATGTTATCGCTCAATTTGTACTTATTCCAAGGGAAAAGGTTAAAGGAAGACAAATTGGCATAACATGAGGTTATCCTATCATTGTCACCTCAACAGGATACCTCTTTCTATTTAGGGTTGATGGCCCAGGGGAGACGTCCCCGGTGACCTGGGGGTTTGAGAAGGCTAAGGTTAAAGTTTCTATGAAAATATCCCCTCTCACAAGTCACACTGATCAGAAAGTCCTAGGGTTTTAACCAATGAAGTATTAAGATGTACCTACCCAGAACAAAGCAACAAGAAAATATATCTTTTGCAATTACAACTTGTTGTTAGTACTTCATAAAACCATGGACTTTATCAATAAAATAAATAGTTGATATATGATGAAGCAAATAGAATTTTATGGAAACAATGTTTATAAAACCATAGCTTCACAATAAATGCCTTAAAATGGCTTCAGAATGACCAATAATAATTACTCATTAATAACAAAGTACTAGCATTTGTCAGAATCAAATTAGGCAGTGTATAAATCAACTTTACAATTGCTTTTAGGTGCTTTTAATGTTGGAATAGATGGTTTTAGGTTACTTTAGTAACAACATCAGATAGGTTAGTAGATTAGACTATTCTAAGTTTAGGAGTAGTTAGTAGAGAGCTTAACATAAAGGTTTTGGTAGTAATTTATGTCAATCACTCAATTGCAAGGCTTATATCAATGCCTTTAGGGTAAATGGAGTCTTTTTAGGTAGAAAAAAATATTAAAGGAACAAATGATAATAAGAGATCTAGAGACAAGAGGGTCAATACTTTAAGTGTTGGTAGCCCAAGGCTTCAATCACCAAACCTTAGGAGGAAAATGGCTTGTAAGAAGTGTTGATATTATGGTAGTTGCGGGAGGTATTGACCTCCACGTGTGAACCTAATGAGAATAGAAGACTCTGGGAAGCAAGAGAAACCCTAATGAGTTGGCTAATAACCCTAGAATATTGTCGGCTCAAGAAGATAATATGTATTAGGTTATTAGCCTCCAAGAGAAGAAGTCGGCCAGAAGAATTAATATATACTGAACCGATAGGTACCGAGAAGGAGAAGTTGGCCCCAGTAAGTCTTCCAGAACCACTATAAATATAGGGTGTTAGTCTCTCATTTGACACATCTCAGCAGTTGTAGAGAGCTAGTTCTGTGCAGTGCAGTTGCAGTCTTGTGCGTAGGTTTGGAGGAGAGTTGTCATTGCAGCTGCTGCAGCTAGTAGTTACGCTTGGACTATCTCTTGGCTAGGGTTTGGACTATCTGATTAGCTCTTTGTGATGTGCTATCCTTGGAGAAAGGTGCACTACACTTTGTTTGGCTATTTGTCCTAGTGTTTTCTTTCAGAGTGATTCTCTGTCAAGGTTAAGGTGCTCGGAGGGTGGCTTCGGCCTATGGTTTGGTGACAAGGGTATTGTCAATGGTAAAACGAGCACACAATATTTCATATTCTAACAGGTTATGGGCCCACACCTCCTTCATTCAGTCTAAACGCTAGAAGGAAACATAGCCACTAGGATATTGAGCTCGTTGAGGAACTGTCACTAGGGTTACTAGAAGAAGTAGCTTCCAAGACACTATCGCTAGGGTTACTAGTAGGAGCAGTTGTAGAAACCCTAATCCTCTTGTTGAGGAACCTTAAGTGAATGGATTGACCTAATCTCCATATAGATCAGTGCGCTCTAGCCTAGCGCATCTCTTGATACTCTCAGCAAGCTAAGGCATGAAGTTTGAGTTTGTGATCAAATCTAGGGTTTGACCAAGTCAAAGTAGCCATGACTTATTCTATGAAGTCAGAGAACAATTTAGATGGAGCCTCTAACTTCAAAGCATGGAAGACAAGGATTGACCTCATCCTTGCCAAGAATAAAGTTTTGGATATCGTGAAAGGAAAGATCGTGAAACCATAGTTTGAAGAAGGGAAAGAGAGGAAACCGCAGAATGTTGCATCTATGGAGAAGTTCAAAGACGATGACATTAATGCTATGAGTATCATAGTGGAATCCATAAAATACCACTTGATACCCTACATCTCCCATATTGACTCATCGAAGAAGATGTACGATGCCCTAACAAACCTCTTCTCAGTCATAAACATTGGACAAATAATGAGTCTGAAGAATGAGCTCCGTGACATGAAGATGAATGATGATGACAACACAACATCATACTTTGTGAGAATTTCTCAGTTAAATATCAACTACAAGATATTGAAGAGATCATCTCAGAGAAGGATTTGGCAAACATAGTACTCAATGGTCTTCCTAAGATGTGGGATGCATTTGCCGCAAGAATGAACACAATAAAGGAGTATCTGACATTTGAATATCTTTGGACTTGTTGTGCTCAAGAAGAATCAAGGATCAGTGAAGAAGAGAAACCCCAAAAGAAGTACGATGATCAAGCCTTCACAACAAGATTCAATAACTTCAGGAACAAAAGGAAGTTTGGTTCAAGGAGGAATCCAAATCAAGAGAAAGACATTTCAGAAGTATAATGCTTCAACTGTGGAAAGTATGGTCACTACAAGAATCATTGTCCCGAGCTAAAGAAAAGGAAGGAGAAACACAAAGCATCAATTGCCGAAGAAAAGGAACCTACAAAGAAGACTAAGTAGGATGGAAGAGACTTCTTCTTCTAAAGGTAACAAAACTCTTCTTATTTCTTGTACATATATTGTTTGCATCGTCTCTGAACATATCTTGTATATCTATCTCTTGGAAGATAATGTGTTCCAAGAAGAACTATACCTATTAAAGAACAACAAGATAAGAATGGATATCATTAGATAATACACATGAAAGGATTCAATACAAATCATGTGGAAGCTATTGCAAGATAAGTCGAATCAATCATGAAGAGACTTAGAAGAAGCAAAGACAGAAATAAGTCAACAATCGAGAAGAAATTGGAAAAAGACTTATGACGTTTTTGTAGAAGACAACAAGATGAAAGCGTGGACTCTGTTAAACAAGAAAGCCAATTATATATTGTAGAAGACAATAAGGATGCATATGGAAGTGTGGACTCTGTTAGACAGAGGGAGTCGATTATATGCACTCACACATGAAGCAAGGATTATGAGGGAGATAATCCTATGATCCATTGAAGATGATGAAGTATATATCCATGATAGCAGCCATGAAAGACAGTACGTATTCTTCAAAGAGAAGCCTTAAAGTATTCTTGTTTTTTCATCCACATATGTGATCCTATGATGGAATATTTAGGGCATGGAATCTATAAGAAACTCCATGGACCCGAGAACTAAAGAAACACATGAAGATTCCAAGAAAGAAAGAGAAGCTAGAACAACCAGTCATTGTATCAAGAATCACAAGATTGTCAGCCCGATGTAAACTCAATAAAAGAAATCAAGCAGAGGAATTGAAAGTCGTGATGAAGAACAATGTATGGAAGACTTATGAATGAAATCATTGTGAGATCCAAAACTAGAGGTTCTCCCATATGGAGGGAGAAGACTATGATGATTACTTGTTCCAGTAAACCAGACTTATCTCTACATGAGTCATTATATCATCCGCAACATCCATAAGTTGGATTTCTACATCAGATGAATACAAAGAATGTTCTGCAGAGAAATTGAATAAAGAGCATATGAAGAGCAATCTTAAGACTTTGAGGCATACCAGAAAGAGACCCTTGAATGTAGATAGAAGAAGATAACTTGGTGGAGAACCTCCACTGTAGAACAAAAGCGTGGAGAAGATTTCCTATAACATCAAGATGATTACTCAGTAGATCAGATCTCATGATGACAGAAGAAGTGCCACATGGATATGTTCCAGTTTTCCAAATATGATATACTCTATTGTTAAGAGCTACATAAAGCCTTCACAGTGAACCAGAATAAAGTACATTTGAAATCAAGCATTACATTATCTGTGATGAAGTCCAGAAAGGAGAAAGTGGTTCTCTAATACATATCTCCGCAGATGAGAAGATAAGAAGACATTTTGGTAAAGCTTCTATCCAAGATGAAAGAGTTTGTGTACTCAAGCTGGAGCTTGTGGAAACAAATTCCTTATTGAAAAAGGAAGATATGAATCCCAGGTTAGGAGGGAGCACTGAAAATATTATTGAAGACATTCATTTTCAAGATTGAAAAATAGTCCATCTTGGACAGATGCTTTCCTGTTCGGAAAGTGGATTGAGATTTCTGACGGACAACGATTTCCCATTGTGGTTAACATGGGAAATGGTCCAGATTGTTGATGTATCATAGACATAGACTTCCCATTGTGGTTAACATGGGGAGTGGTCTAGGGAAGTCTCTTTTCTTGAGGGTTACTCAAGAAGACCGACCTACCTTGCTGGACAATGATTTCTCATTGTGGTTAACATGAGGAATGGTCCATTTTGGAGGTTGATATAGGACAATATTTTCCTCTTGTGGTTAACAGAGGAAATGGTCCGAACAATCATTCCTTAGGGTTCATACATTCTCTCCAGGGTGCACTTTGATTAGTGTAGGAGGAATGGCCCAGGGTGGGGAATGGTCCAGGCTCAACAATCAGGGACAAGAATTCCTTAGGGTTTATACATTCTCTCCAGGATGCACTTTGATTAGTGTAGGAAGAATGGCCCAGCGTGGGGAATGGTCCAGGTTCAGAAGACAGGAAAATTATTCTTCCTTGCTTGAGAAGAATAGTCCAGATATCTCATTGTTCTACTCTGAGGGAAGATATTCTTTCATATCTCACAGACGTGAATGAAAGATTGGCCCAGATGATTCAGTTTATATCATAAAATTGTTTATGTGCAGGTTGGTATCAGATGGTTGTTATGAAGACTGTATGACAATAGATGTATACTACTGTGGTGGATTTGTTCCACTATTTGTGACTATACATTGTTGATCAAGTACTTATGTGTTACTTGGTGTGGTAGTGTACCACTGGATTGTAGTTATGTACTACTATGGATAGACACAGCTGTGTTCTATTTTTGTTTTGACTGTATTGAAGACTATCAACAGTTTATTGGAGATAATCATCAACCATATGAATGATGAACATAGATTTTCTAGACGGAAAATGGTTCAGAGCATTTACTCTTCTAGACTAGAAGAATGGCTCTTGTATCACTTTGTGGACTGAGCATCATGTCTGATTACTCAGATAGAGTATGGTTTCAAGAGATGATGCAACTGATGACACTAATGATGATGATGGTGCTCATGATCTAGTCATGATATAGTTTATACAACTATGTTGATGCTACTGGGTGAATGATATTTTTTTGTTCTCAAGACCATTACCTATAATACCTCCCTAGCTAGGAGGGAGTGTTGATATTATGGTAGCTGCAGGAGGTATTGACCTCCACATGTGAACCTGGTGAGAATAGAAGACTCTGGGAAGCAAGAGAAACCATAATGAGTTGGATAATAACCCTATAAGACTTGTCAACTCAAGAAGATAATATGTATTAGGCTATTAGCCTCCAAGAGAAGAAGTCGGCCCAAAGAATTAATATATACTGAACAGACAGGTACCCATAAGGAGAAGTCGACCCCAGTAAGTCTACTAGAACCATTATAAATACAGGGCGCCAGTCTCTCATTTGACACATCTCAGCAGTTGCAGAGAGTCAGTTCTGTGCAGTACAGTTGTAGTCTTGTGCACAGGTTTGGAGGAAAGTTGTCGTTGCAGCTACTGCAGCTAGCAGTTACACTTGGAATATCTCTTAGCTAGGGTTTGGACTATCTGATCAACTCTTTGTGATGCACTATCCTTGGGGAAAGGTGTGCTACCCTTTGTTTGGATATCTAGCCTAGGGTTTTCTTCTAGAGTGATTCTCTGTCAAGGTTAAGGTGCTCGAAGGGTGGCTTCGGCCTATGGTTGGGTGACAAGGGTATTGTCAATGGTGAAACGAGCACACAATCTTTCATATTCTAACAGGAAGTAGGTAACCCTAGGACCTAGTAGTTTTCCTCCTTATTTAAATCAAGGATGAAGTAGATGATGACCAGATGAAGAAAAAGGTACTAGGGTGTTGCAATGGCAAGGCCCTTAGAAAAAAAAGCTTCAAGAAAATTGATTTTCCAGCATAATCTAGTAGGTGAAAGTTATTAAGGAAAGAACAATAACATGTGATTTATCCTCCTAGGGTTTTAAGCTAGAAATTTCATAATATTATAATGAATGCAAGATAAATAAAACCATACCCATTCAATGAACAAGAATTGTAGAAAATTTACTTACATTCACCAAGAATCATCTAGCAAGTAGCCCAGTTGAACACTTCCACCAAGAAAAATGCCAAAATACTCCAAAATAAGCCTCCTTAAAGAAGTGTGCACTAAATTTCAGCCAAGTAACCCTAATTAGGGCGCAAATTTCAGACCTCACTTAAGTGTGAGTGAAAGATGATGAAAAATAAGAGGGATTTTCCCCTTATTTATACAGTTACAATGACCAAAATTAGGTAAAAAAGGCTCGAACGACCATTTTACATGTAATATCCATTTTTTACATAAAAATGACAATTTAAACCCTAAATCAAGCAGAATAGGTGATTTCATGCCCCTTTAGGGTGACATTAGGCCTCTCTAGTGAAACGTTGGCCTCTAGGAGAAAAACGTTAGGACTCCCAAGGCCTCTAGATCAAGCCACACATGCCACTTGGCATATAACTGCCTCCAAAGTGTCCATCAAATGTTGGGTGGCATCAAGGGTCACAGAGGTGATGTCATGGGCCTTTCAAGGCCAACATCATAGTAGGGGGAAATACCCCCCTAGGTCCAGGCCTGTCAAGTTGTCTCTGGTGGAACATCCTCCTCTCTCTCTGTTGCAAGCCTCTGACCTGTCTATGTCCTTGGCTGGGGTCTCAACATCCATCAAGTGGGATTTTAGCCATATGGAGGTTCGAACTAATCATCTCCCCATGTGTATCTGTCCGTCGGATGTGGTCATGCAACAACAACAAGTACACCCTCCATGGGCTCATAAGTCACAAGGATCATAACAATGTCAATAACATCTAATAATCAAGTTATCTAAACATGTGCATAAAACCCCCTTTTCCCCTACAAGTGTTCAAAGATATTATGCTATTCTACAAGTCAGGTTTGGAGAGGACGTCAAGAGTTCCTGTTGGGCTAATTCTCATTGGACATAGGATGTTTCTATGTGAAGACAAATCCAAGCCATGTAAGTGGATGAGGTGGTGAGGGATGTTTGAGCAATGGGTGCAGTGATGACAGGGGAATGTATGACTAACTTGTGGGTTCCTTTGAAGAGGGTGAGATGCACCTTGTCATGGATACAAATGTTTCCAATCCCATTCAATTCCTTTTATATTTTTATCTTATTTCTTTTTTATTTCAAGAGACTAGCTAGGAGACACTGCCCTGGTGTGGTGACCAGTGGCGATAATGTTACCCACAAGCATTTCATGGAGATGAGAAGGATGGCTCGTGATGAGACCCCCTTTCTCTTGGCTATGCCATCAAGAGCCACTACACTAGTGTGGTGACCAGTTGAATGGTAGTGTCATACCACTACATGCCCATGGACCTAATAAGATGGCTCGTGATGAGACCCCCTATCCTCCAATTAGGTCTTGATTTTATTTTTTATGGGTTCCTCTGTTTCTTGTTGAGAAGCCCTTTATTGCTTTCTCGAGGATCCTTGGGTGAAGCATCTGAATGTTTTTCTCTTTTGGGTTTTATCTTTTTCCAATTACTTTTACCCTCTGGGCATTTATCCCCTTCTCCCCCTTCTTCCCACAAGGTAAGGTACAACCCTTTGCTAGCTTGGCGAACCCAATGCCCGAACCAATGTATGGGATGGATGAGAGGGAAAAACATGAAAAGTGATAAGTATGATGGGAATGGACGATGACCTTTCATGAACCCACCTAGTGGCAACTCAAACCCTATGGGAACTAATTTTCTAGGGCATCTTGTCATTCCCCCCAGGTGTGGACAAGTGGAAAGGAATAAGGTCGAAGAAGACGTCAAAAGTAAAAAGAATCAAATGCACATATTCAAATGTTTTGAGAATCAGAGTGACACATACCATGATACCCAAACTCATTACCTCATGGAGCAATATCCATTGTTGCTGAAGGACCAAGTCCATGAGATGGATGTTGCTACTGCTAATAAGATGGAGGCGTTGAAGAAGAAGGATGGGCCTTCCAGGGCTAGGCTCAAGTCACTATGGCTCTCGGTACTCCATTTCTAGGACCTGTGGGCCTCGAGACATAATCTCCTTAGTTATCCTTAGGCTAGGGGATAACCGGTTACAAATGGAAGTGTGTGGCCTTGTTCCTTGTTTTCTGTTAATCAACATATGAACCACACATTAGGCTACATTACATAGTTGATAGGAACTATTGATTTACATACTAGATTTATAGATATTATATGTTTGTGGTTGTAGAGAACAAGTTTTCAAAGTTGCAATCTACATAAATTCAATCGTTTTTGACATCCCACAATGAGATCATTAGGGGATTTTTAAAGTGAAAAATGTGTCTCAAAACAAAAAATGTACTATCAAAATCAAATTTACAAGAACTAGTCACATTGTAGAGGATGACATCATCCCCAATGGTTGAGTTGTCATTGCTTTAGTTAAAGATACTTATTTGTCACATTCTAAATGGTGGATGGCAACCCATAGTTAACCTTGGTAGCATTGCAAGCAAAGTACTTATAATGAGAAAAGTACTCATAAATTACTTTTGAATATAATATAAATATATTCTCAAAGTGGAGTACTATATAAAAAGTACAATACCAATTCAAATTCAATATTAAAAAAAGTATAGTACCAATTCAAATTCAATATTAAAAAAAGTAAAGTACCAATTCAAATTCAATATTAAAAAAAAAATAGTTTAAACGTTCTACCTTTTGGGGGTTTTCTGGTCACTTTTTCCATTTGATTTTGCTCGAAATCCGGTGATGAATGGTTGGATCTGCAGATTTGAGTGGTTAAGTTTGTATAATCTGAGTGCCCCAAGGGTTTTTTAGCACGTTGAATTCATTTATGCATTCAGAAGGACAATTTAAACAACAAAAAATATAGATTTTGTCCAAATTCACATTGCTAGATTTTGGCCAAAAACCCAAAAGCTAGAACGTTTAGCCAACGCCTTAAAAAATGAATACATATATTCTCACATATTATTTGCAATTTATATTGTAAATTAAATTAAAAAATATTTTGAATGATAAATTAAATTATTGTGAGAACCCACTTATATTAATTAAACTAATATATATAGGTAGATAAATTAATTAAATTAATATATGAATATCCATATATTAGTTAAACTTATATATGGATACTCCATACATTAATTTAACTAATATATATATATATATATATATGGGTATCCATATATATTATTTTAATTAATATATGGAGTACGTGGCTATACCATGTGCTCCATATATTAGTTAAATTAATGAATGTATTATCCATATATATTAGTTTAACTAATATATGTATATTCATATATTACTTTAACTAATGTATCTCATATATTAGTTTAACTAATGTATGGAGTACATGGTTTTGTATGGAGTATGTGGAACCACATACTTCATACATTGGTTTGATATATTAATTAAATTAATGGATGAAATACATGCACCACTCCATATATCAGTTAAATTAATATATGAGTATCCATATATTAGTTATGTGTATTTCATATAGTAGTTAAATTATATTCATATATTTATTTAACTAATATATGAGTATCCATATATTAGTTCTGTGTATTTCATATAGTAGTTAAATTATATTCATATATTTATTTAACTAATATACGAAATACGTGGAACACACATTCCATACATTAGTTAAATTAATATATGTAGTCGTTCTTATGTATCCATATATTAGTTTGACTTTGTGAGTATAATCCATGTTATGAACTATGTATTATTTTTTAATTAATCATACTTTATCTTTCCCCAATTTAAAAAAATGAATGTGTGGTCCACCACATGGGTTATATTAAAAAAATATTACATTATTATTTACTAGCATACCACTCAAGGGGAAAGGGAACATCAGAAAAACTAAGTAACATGTTTTTGTGACCATCATATTTAGTGAGAGAACAAACAATGAAACAAATATAATATAAAGAAGTGAATGACGTAATAAATTTCTCTAAGTATATAGAAAAAATAAAAGATGTTACATGTGTACATTTTTTTAATTCTAGATATCAACTAAAAATATTTGCTACCTAATTATCGAAGCATAATTTGTGATGAAAATGAAATAAAAAAATTTGGTCCTAAGTATTACTCTACTCTATATAATTTTAGGGGAGTTGGAAATCCACTTGGATCATACCTTCTCTATCTGAAGGTGGTCAAATATCTATACGACAAAGAAGCAAGAATGCAACATACTCATTGAGTCGTGCATGATTAGTTTCCTCTTCTTAGCATCCCAACCATCAACTGACATGTGATGAATCCTATCGTGTAGAGTCCCTTATCTCTCATATTAATTAACTCTACATAAGATCAATTCCCTCATGTATATGCATTGACTCCCCCACAAATGAACCACACATAAGATAGACTCCCTCATGTATATGCATTGTTTTATTGGAGGTGGTATAAACTCGATATAATATTTTTGGAGGGGGTAGCTAAGTGGAATTTGTTTGTATTGAAAACTGAGATTAGATCAAGTCTTTGATCTTCTTGGAAGTAGTACTAAAATTTTATCTCATTGGATTTGAAATAGATCATCATGATGACAAGTTGAAGGACATATGTCATTTTAAAGCGCAAAGGTAGATGGTTGTTTTCAATTCATTTTCGACAATTTCACACCCAACGTATATGAGCTTCCATTCTATCTCTATAACAACAAAATCCAATGGTTATAGTACGGGGTTAGGGATTTCCAACCAATGGATCTTGAGTGACCACTGACAAGAAATCCTTGAACAGTTTTTGCATCAGAAAACCATCCACTGTAAAACACACAAGTTGTTGTCGTTCTTTGACTACCACAATAAGAAATAGTGACCATTGAGATAATTTCCCATGGCATTGAAAGGTTATAACCACCTGGAGATGCGTTTATTTTAAAAAGGATTTTAAAATAATAATTTATGGTTTTCAATGTTTTTAAGAAAGAGCTATATTTTTATATTTGTTACAAATGAAAGTGATTGTTACCATATCTTATTTTATCAATGCATGTGGGTCATTGGACCAACCTTCAATATGCTCTCTCTCCTCAATTTTAAGATGTTTCATCTTAGAAACCACATGAGAAAATAAAGGGAAATGTGAGATATGTATGTTTGGATCGAAATTGACAACGAAGAATGCCCACATCTAGTGCTCTCAAAAGTCAATTTTAATGAAACAAGAGTTATTTTTAGATAATTAGACCATATTGGACATAGTGGTGTATAAAATTAGTGCAAGGAATCAAGATTCATTGATTTACATATTTTAAGCAAGCTTCGTGAATCATCAAACATGGATCTAAGGAGAAGCAATGGTTGGATTTTAGATTTTGAAAAAGAAATATGATAAGTTTCACATAATTAGCATTTGCAATAGATTTCAAAATGGAGTCTAGGATAAGATATTTTATGACCTCTCGTGAGAGAGTTAGGATCATATATGAACCTATTCATAAATCATGTAAGACAACACAAATTTATAAGTTCAAAATATTTTTTTGCAATTATTTAAGGGATAGGTTCTTTAAGGGGATAGTCATTGATAAGCCTTTAGTGTATGTTCTCCTTTGATGAAAACATGCCACCTTGAACCACTTGATGTATGTTCCATCATCTCGTCCATCTATCCTATGATCCCAAACAACTATTGGCCCTCCCAAGGTCGTCGTACTTGCCAATACTATAGCAGTGAAGGCCTGCATAATCATCTGAGTCTTCCCACTACTTTGGGTATCATCAAGGGTAATCCTGTGAGGGATCAAATTATTATATTATCTTGGTATATATGTATATTTACTTTTGGGGATTCAATCCCTATACCTATATGCTGCATTATAAGGTCTATGGATTCTCCAATTGGCCCTAAGACCAGAAAATTCAAACTCTCTTAGCACCCTCAAAGTGCCTGTTAGTTGGTTCTTCAAATGGAAAATCCATGGAGACCGAGGGATGGTAGGTGCATGATGCATTGGCTTTAGTACATGTGAATTATATAGGTTATTACATAATAATGAAACTAGCAACGATAGTGGGAATATATCAAGTGTTTTTTTGTGTCTTTCTAGACCTCCTGGTGTTGTCATTTCCCATCCCTATTTCCTATTGCAAATAAAAGTAGTGTCAAATACTTGAATGAATCTTTTAAGTGAGAGGTTATTTCCCAATTTCGTCATTTTTTGGGGGCCTCTTGCATCCCACCAACTGTCCCTTGTGAAACCCTATCACAAATAACCACATCCACAACCACATGTCAGATTGCGTGTTGCAGGACTCATTGTTTGCATGGTACACACTTCAAATCTATATATAGCCACACCCACTTCTCTTATTTCACAAGCTCTTCTCAAATCATTTCACCTTCTTTGTTCTTTTCTATAATTGATTGGGGAAATTTTGCAGAGTTTATGTTGAATCTATGAATTGATGGAGGGATATTTTTGGTTGTAGTAGGACTGTCGAGTCCTCTACAAAAAGACCATAACTAGAGATTTACACCATACAAAAATACCAAATCTTGAGAAACCTCAAATTCAATATTGTCTTCACTTTTATCAACATTGAACACATTGTCGATCTAGTGTGTAATTTATAAAAATGTTATTATCATACTCATGGATTTTGTAATTTAGCTTTAGATTCTCAGGAATTCACTACCCTTCCCTTTCCATCCATATCTCATCATATCAGTGATATAAAAATCTAAGAATTCAATTTGGTATCATAATTCTTTGGTAAATAGTAGAGATGTCGATAACTATGGCAGGATCTCAATATCTATTAAGAACATGTAATGGGCTCTCAAGCCTTCAGTTGGGTATTGATGGGAAATTATTTTTTTGGCCCAAATTAACCCATCGTTGTTTGGAATTATTGGCTATGCAATGTCCAGGGGGTCTTTCAAGAAACCTAGTATTTGTTGTGAATATTTCCCAATTCCATGGGAATGAGAAGCTCGAAAGAGCCAATGAATTATCATCATCTTGTTCAACAGTTTCATCATCCTCATAGACTTTATCTATGAGAATTGGTGGAACAATTTCACCCATGTTGATTCTATCGAAGGAACCTCTATCCTTAGAAGAGTTGGAAGACTATTTCAAACCATTTTGGTTCTCACATGAAATGTTCGCTCTACTATCTATGCAAGCACTGATTTATCGACACATGTAGTGTTAATTTCTCCTATAGGATGGACTAAAATCTCACGAATTATTTCATATTGTTGAAGGAATAGGAGAAGGTCAAGCATAGGGTGTTAGAATAATAGGTGTGTTTGTTTTCACCATAGACAATATAAAAATATTGTCACCCAACCATAGGCTTAAAGGCCACCCCCAAGCACCTTAAACTTGACAGACAAAATAATTTTGGAAGAAAACCCTAGAACAAATAGCCAACGAAGGTAGCATACCTCTCTCCAAAGCTAGCATACCAAGCAGAGAGTCCAAACCATAACCAAGAAGAAATTCCAACCATAACCAAAAACCAAGTCACCATTGGAGTAGCTGTAACTCTCCTCCAGTCATGCACACCATTTTTGCTTATGCAATTATGAGAGTGAGTGTGACAAATGAGCTCTAGCGCCCTCTATTTATATTGTTCCAACTCACCTAATTGGGAAAAATTCTCTTCCTGGAATTGTACATCTTATTATATGAGTCAAGATGAGAAATGTAGGGTATCAAATGGTCCTTTATAGAGCACACTATGATACTCATAGAATTGATGTCATTGTCCCTGAACGTCTCCATAACTGCAACATTTTGAGGTTCCTTCTCTTTTATTTCTTCAAACTATGGTTCCATGATCTTTCCTTTCACGGTATCTAATACTTTATTCTTGGCAAGGATGAGTTCAATCCTTGTCTTCCATGTTATGAAGTTAGAAGCCCCTTCTAACTTTTTTTCTGACTTCATAGAGTAAGTCATGACTACTTTGACCAAAAAATCAAACTTGACACCTTGGCTTGCTGAGAGTACCAGGAGGTGTGCTAGGCCAGGGTGCATTAGGTTATCTAGGAATTAGGTCAATTACTTCACTTAAGGAGCCTCAACACGAGGGTTAGGGTTTTGTTGTTGTAGAAAAAACTTTGACCGCAACTACAACTACAACTGCAACTAAGAAAATCCTCCCAATATACCTTCTAGTGGTTAGACTGTCCAAAGATATTGTGCGACCATAACCTGTTATAATAATAGATGTGTTCATTTTCACCATATGCAATATAACAATATTTTCACGCAACCATAGGCTCAAAGTCTACCCCTGAGCACCTTAACCTTGTCAGACATGATAATTCTGGAAGAAAACCCTAGAACTAATTGCCAACCAAGGTAGCATACCTCTCTCAAAATCTAGCGTACCAAGCAAATATTCCAAACCATAACCAAGCATAAATTCCAACCATAACAAAAGACCAAGTCACTACTATTAGAATATGAAGGATTGTGCTCGTTTTACCATTGGCAATACCCTTGTCACCCAACCATAGGCCGAAGCCACCCTCTGAGCACCTTGACCTTGACATAGAGAAGAATCCTGGTAGCAATCCAATAGCCAAGCAAGGCTAATGCACCAAGAAAGAAGTAACCAAGCTGATTAGATAGTCTCACCTAAAACTGGTGCAACACCTTCCCCAGGACTTGCGCACAAGACTGCTAGACTGCAGTGCGCAAAAACTGGCTTTCTGTGATTCTGAGAGTGTGTCAAATGAGAGATTGACGCCCTGTATTTATAGTATTCTTGGCAGACTTGCCTGGGTTGACTTCTCTCTCTGGGTACTAATTAATTCATATTAATTATCTATCTTCAGTCGACATCTCATCTAGGGTTTCCTTCATTTCTTTGCTTCCTTCCGGAACATTCTAATCTTGTCAAAGGTCACAATAGAGGTTCATACCTCTTGAAACTACCATAATATCAACACTCCCTCCTAGCTAGGGAAGTATAATTGATAATGGTCTTAAGCACAAACAAACCATTCAACTGGTAGTATCACGAGCAACGTCATTATTATCCATCTGAATAATTTCCATGACAAATGGTACAATATCAATTGATAGAACACAACTGTGTTTATCCATGGTAGTATGCAACTACTCAAACTGTGACACATAGTCACAAACAATGGAACAAATCCACCACAGTAGTATATCTCTAATGTTTGGAGACAGACAGTCTCCATAAAAATCATCTGATATTAGCTTGCAAAAAAAAAATATTGTTAAAATAAACTGAATCATCTAGGCCAATATTTCACTCAAATCTATGAGATCTGAAAGAATATATGCACTGGCTTACTCTTCTCAAGCAAGGAAGAATGATTGTTCTAATTTTTGAGCCTGGACCATTCCTCACCCTGGGCCATTCCTATGACACTAAACAAAGTGTAACCTGGAGAGAATGAATCTTCCCTAAGGAATTCCTATCCCTGATTGTTGAGCCTGGACCATTCCCCACCCTGGGCCATTCCTCTGGCACTAAACAAAGTGCAACCTAGAGAGAATGAATACACCCTAAGGAACAATTGTCCGGACCATTTCCCCTATTAACCAAAAGAGGAAAATATTGTCCTATATCAACATCCAAAACAAACCATTCCTCATGTTAACCACAATGAGAAATCATTGTCCGGCGAGGCGGTCCAGTCTTCTTGAGTAACCCTCAAGAAGAGAGACTGCCCTAGACCACTCCCCATGTTAACCACAATGGGAAGTCACTGTCTATGATACATCAACAATATGGACCATTTCCCATGTTAACCACAGTGGGAAATCGTTGTCCGTTAGAAATCTTAATCCACTTTCCGAACAGGAAAGAATCTGCCCAAGATGGACTATTTTTCAATCTCGAAAATAAATCTCTTCAATAATATTTTTAGTGCTCCCTCCCAACCTGGAGAGTCATTTCTTCTCATCTTCCACGATCCCCATCTTCTCTCTAAAATATGCAAACTTTATTCTGGATAGAGGTTTTGTCAGGATGTCTGTTTTCTTCTCATCAATGGGGATATACTCGAGCTTTACCTCCTTCCTGGACTTTATCTAGAATAAAGTAGTATTTTATCTCAATGTGTTTTGACCTTTCATGAAACACGTGATGTTCTGATAATATTATACAACTCTAATTATCACAATGTATTATGGTTGACTATGTAATCTGATCAAATAAATAAGAGATTAACTTCCTTAGCCATATTGCTTCTGTGCATGCTTCACATGTTGCGATATACTCTGCTTCTGTTGTGCTTAGTGCGACAAACTTATGTTTCCTTCTTCCCCAAGATATCATAGCGGAGCCTAAGATGAAACACATACCTGAAGTGCTCTTTCTGTCTTCTACACTTCTTGCCCAATCTGAGTCTGTGAATCCATGAATCTGTATATCACTGGATGCAATGTATCTCAAGCCATAGTTTATTGTTCCACGAATATATCTTAATACATGCTTTGCAGCTATCCAATGCTCATATCTCGATTCCACTTGGAACTGGCTTAGTGTATTCACGACAAATCAAATGTCTGGTCGAGTATTTACCAAATACATCAATGACCCAATTAGTTGTCGATATAGAGATGGATCTACTGGATCAGAATCTAGATCTTTCACTTTTCTTATATCCGTATTCATAGGAGTGTCCATGGACTTACAATCCATCATTCCAAACTTCGGAAGGATCTTTATTGCGTACTTTCCTTGTCCAAGGAATACTTCACCATGCTTCTTCCATACTTCTAGTCCTAAGTAATAATGCATGAGACCTAGATCTTTCATATCAAATTCAGAAGCTAGTTCCTCTTGCACTGGATGATGAGAGACTCTTCACCTGTTATGAATAGATTGTCAACATATAGTAGTAGAATTACAGGTGCATTGTCCATGACTTTGTAGTAAAGTTTTGGATCTGCATGACCCTTGGAGAAACCAAGTCTCGTTAGATAGTTGTCCATTCTAGCATACCAAGCCCTTGGAGATTGCTTGAGTCCATATAGGGCTTTCTTTAATCTGCAAACGTGAGTGTCTCTGGAATGTACCTCAAACCCTTGAGGTTGTTCAATATATACTTCTTCTTCAATTGCTCCATTGAGGAAAGTTGTCTTTACATCTATCTGATGTAATTTCCATCCCATGGAAGCGGCAAGAGATATGATAGCTCTAATGGAAGTATATCTAGCAACTAGAGCAAAGGTTTCGTCATAATCTTCTCCCTCATTCTGGGAGAAACCTCTAGCTACAAATCTTTCCTTGTATTTATCCACACTTCCATCTGCTATATGTTTGATATTATATACCCATTTTGAAGTTACCACTGATTTTTCTTTAGGTCTAGGTACAATTTCCCATACATCATTTTTCATAATGGATTGGTGTTCTTTCATCATAACTTCTTTCCATTGTCCCTTTTGAACTGCTTCTTCAAATGCGGTAGGTTCTTCATCTAGAAGCTTCGTCATATATGCTGCATAACTTGAGAATATTTTAGGCCTCTTACTCTTTTTGAATGTTCCTTCTGGAACCTTGAGTCTTTCTGCATCTTGTAAGGTAGCTTCAAGCCAAGCTGGTCATTTCTTGGTCTTAGGTACGATATCTAAATCAATGTTTTCACATGGTTCCATAGGATGATCATGTTGTTCCTTTTCGTCATTTTCGTTTTCTGTGCTTTCATCATTATGTTCTTCAATCTCTTCTTCTTCTATAGTTTCTTCTATGGATTTCTTGAAAGACATCTTTTCATTGAATGTTATGTCTCTGCTGACTTCGATCTTGTGTTGTTCTAGAATATATATTCTATAATCCTTGGATGAATCACTGTATCCCACGAATATCCCCTTCTTTCCTGAGGGTTCTAGTTTATTCCTTTTATCCTTGGGAATGTGAGAGCAAATAGGACATCCAAATATTCTTAGGTTTTCCACATTAGGTTTCTTACCTGATAAGGCTTCTTCTGGTGTAATGTCCTTCAATATACGATGAGGACTTATGTTCTGCACATATATTGTTGTCATTGTTGCTTCTCCCCATAAGAACATGGATAGACCTTGATCATTCAGTAAGGATTTTACGGTTTCTTCAATAGATCTGTTCTTTCTTTCTGCTACACCATTTTGTTGAGGATTATGAGGAACAATCATCTCCCTCCTAATCCCTGTCGATTTGCAGAATACAACGAATTCCTTTGAGGTATATTCTCCTCCATTATCTGTTCTTAAATTCTTGATCTTCTTGTTTGTGAGGTTCTCTATCTCTGCTTTGAATTCTTGAAACTTGTTAAATACTTCGTCTTTTGTCTTCAATAGATATAGGCAAGTCTTTCTTGAATAGTCATCTATGAAGATTACATAGTAGAGTGATCCTCCTAGAGATTTAACTGACATTGGACCACAAACATTTGAGTGTATCAGATCTAGAATCTCCTTAGATCTATTGTTGTTTCTTGGGAATGGTTTCTTGATATTCTTCCCAAGAGCACATCCTTTGCAGATTCCTTCAAGTGTAGATTTCAACTCTAGTAAAGGTAATGCTTGATAATTAATATGAGTGTACCTTCTATGCCAAAGTTTATTGGGGTTGACTTCGTTGTGTACAAGAGCTTCTTCATTTTGTTCCAGTAGTCTATACAGATTTCCTTCATGACTTCCAATAACCCTAGCATTCTCTATGCTAGAGTCTTTATGCCATGATAACACTTTTCCATCCATGAAAGCTATTATGTTTCCTTTGTCTTCTAGGAAAGATATGGATACAATATTCTTTTCTAAACAAGGTACACATAAAACATTGCTTAGGTGAACATTGTTACTTGTTTTCAACTTGATGGAGGCTTGTCCAAATCCTTCCACTGGATAAGTGCTTTTGTCTCCAAGCTCTACTTTGTACGATGTATTCTTCTCATTTAGATTTGAGAGTCTAGTTTGATCTCCCGTCATGTGCCTAGAAGCTCCACTATTGATTATCCACATGTCATCTTCAATCGTTCCGGTGAGTGATGAGTAGTGTAGAAGACTAATTGTTTCACTCATGTCTTCGGTTGACTGGTAGCTGGTCATGCCTTGATCCAAAAATTCAAATATGATGTTTCTATATCCTAAGAGAGCCAAAAGGTGCATTGAACTAGGGCGCATATGAATATCTTCTCCTTGAGCGAGATGCTCCATCACAAGGTGTCAGATCTGAGATTTAGGATTTATGCAACTGCTTCTGCTAGTAACCCTAGCGACAATGTCTTGGAAGCTACTCCTGCTAGTAACCCTAGCAGCAGTTCCTCAACGAGCTCAATATCCTAATGGCTATGTTTCCTTCCAGTAGTTATACTGAATGAAGGAGGTGTGGGCCGATAACTTGTTAGAATATGAAGGATTGTGCTCATTTTACCATTGACAATACCCTTGTCACCCAACCATAGGCCGAAGCCACCCTTTGAGCAGCTTGACCTTGATAGAGAGAAGAATCCTGGTAGAAATCCAATAGCTAAGTAAGGCTAATACACCAAGCAAGAAGTAACCAAGTTGATCAGATAGTCTCACCCAAGACTGGTGCAACACCTTCCCCAGGAATTGCACACAAGACTGCTAGACTGCAGTGCATAGAAACTAGCTTTCTGTGATTCTGAGAGTGTGTCAAATGAGAGACTGGCGCCTTGTATTTATAGTATTCCTGGCAAACTTTCTTGGGCCGACTTCTCTCTGGGTAATAATTAATTCATATTAATTATCTATCTTCAACTGACATCGCATCTAGGGTTTCCTTCATTTCTTTGCTTCCTTTCGGAACATTCTAATCTTGTCAAAGGTCACAATAGAGGTTCATACCTCCCGAAGCTACCATAATATCAACAACCACTATAGCAGATGCAACTCTCCTTCATTCATGGACACCACTTGTCCTTATGCAGTTATGAGAGTGAGTGTGACAAACGAGCTCTAGCGCCCTCTATTTATACTGCTCCAACTCACCTAACTGGGCTGACTTCTCTTTCTGGAGACTAATAATTCAACATTTATTATTCTCTTGAGCCGACTTGTCTTCTAAGGTTACTATCCAACGTTTTAGGGTTTTTCTTGCTTCCCAGAATATTTTAGTCTCATCAAATGTTACACATAGAGGTTAATACCTCTCGTAGATACCATAATATCAACATAGGGGTGCCTCTACATAGGTTTTAAATGTTATAGCTCACATTTCTAGACTTAATTGGTGGAGGAAATGGATATTGTGTTTGCAGTTACAATTGTATTTGATGAAGAGTCAAGGATTTTGAGTTCAATGGAAATAATGTTGTCATCCCGAGATGTGGCACGTGTGGATTCACTGCAAATAGATGATGAGATGTGACATGTGGCACATTTTGATACGTTGTGGACATACAACAAAGGGTCGAGGGGAATCGTCCCCTTAAGAAAACACCTTCAACATAATTATATGAGAATTACTTTATGAGTACTAAATTTCTTATTAACATTAATTCATATATCCAAAAGTACTTTGAGTACTACATTTTTTATTAAAGGTAATTCATATTTCCAAAATTGCTTTTATTTATAGTGACATCAATAGAGGTTTTTTTTTTCAATTTTATTTTTAGACATCTCTTCAATTTAACTTAACCATAGTTATATAGACTGTAGTGCAAGAGGTGACTTGTAAATAAACGTTCCTCACAAAATGACTCACTCATAATTTTTTATTATATATCTTAGGGGACCCATTTTAGACCTCAAAATTCCCTTAATGGTCATCCCCTTGAGTTTCCATTATTAACCCCTAGGTTGCATCTGCAACTACATGGTAAGATCTAGTGTGATTTCATCATGTTGGTTTAATTACAAATACATCGAGGGTTTCACAGTGATCGAAGCTTGCTACAAAGTCAATTTATTTAGATTTAGAGAACTTTCTATTTTTAGTAGTTCTTCTATTTTCTAGGAGCTAGAGTTTCAGGGCATGCGTGTCAGAATTAACTACATACTTTTGGTCCTTGTGAACTCACGATCCAATGAGAATTTTTCAGGCAACATGCAAGGTGTTTCAAAAAGCTATTGCTTTTAACAATTAGGGTTGCATGGCTTGCATGTCAAATTAAAGCACGCATCTGGTTCTTTGCATGAAGATGAATCTAATGAGACTATTTTCAATGGCATGCGAGTAATTGTTTTTTTTTTAGTAGTGTCTACTTTTAGATGTGTTATCTATTGTATGTGTTGTCGTAGCTATTTTCTCGACATTTTGAGACTCTTATTTTTAGGACGTGGAATTAATATGTTTATCAAGTGGAGGAACAATGTCATGGTTCTAGTGTGCAGTGTTGGATTTGTTGTTGGGTTAACGTTTGGATGCAGGATGTGTGGTTATCTTTTAGGATGATCAACAACGAGTGATAGTTGCCTCACATTTGGACATGTGGAAGCTAAATATAGATCTACTAGAGAACCAAACTATCTTTTCTTTATTTAGAGGTTCAAGTGACTAGTTTGGCATGTACATGCATGGGAGTTGTTATTCCAAGAAAATTCAATTTAACTCCAATATTTTCCACTCAATCTCACATTATTGTTTTGGATATTGAAAATTATAAAAATGGATATTTTCATGCATAGAGAGATGTTGCACGCCTTGGATTTGCATGCATGAGTTTGTAATTCCTTGGTCTAATTTCGCATTGGGAGAGGTCAAGTTGTCCATGCATGAGAGGATGTTTTATGTCTAAGTTTACTAGTGGAGTGAGGGAGTTAATACACCATGAAATGGATTGATTTGGATTTTGATCCCTTTCTCATCTCACACCTCTAGAGCGCATGCATTGGAACTCTCTTCTCCCATATTTCTATAAAGAAGCATTGGATACCATTATTTTATAGATTAGATTCTTGCATGTTTCAGGAGCACTTTCATTATTGATTTCCAGAGATTGACAAGGCATCCACAACTAGATTAATCCTTATTTTTATTAATCCTTATTTTTTGTCATCAACTGGGAAAAGGCCCATTCATTGTTAGCACTAACTAGTTAAGGAATTTTCCATAAGTATGCATAAAGAAAAAAATATTCAACCTTAATGTCAAATCCCTCATAAAAACGTGAATTCATATTAAATTCAACAAAAATTCCCAAAATGCCATCTATCTTTAGGTATCTATGCCTAGCCTTGTGCATATGGTCTTGCCGATCTTAAAATTCTCCCATAACATCTCTTTTTCTATCCCAATGTACCATACTTAGAAAAATTCCAAATCTCAAAGTACATGTTTTTCCTTTGGAGCGACGGAATTGCCAGAGGTTAAATCTCTTTTCACTTTTTAAAGTATTTCTCCATCCACCCATTTCCATACTTAGTCTCATTCTTGAATCACAGAAGTGGATATTTCTTAAAATTTTATTGCCCCACCTATTTCTCCACCCGTCGTTTTATTTCTTACACTTGGTTATTTTTCGACTTTTACCGTGAGCAAAGTTTCCACGATTTCTTTAAAATATGATCACTCCTCTATCCACGTGATAATTGGTACTAATTTTTTCAATATTACTCACTATAACCTCAGAAACAAAGATTAGATTTTTCAAAATTTTAATATCCATTCTTTCACTTTGTCGAAAGTTTTTTGTGTCACAGTAATCAAAGAAACATTTAATGCATGGCTTGTGAAAATTTAATATATCGGGACTGTTATTAATATAGTGAGTTCTTCAATATTAACCTCATAATTTCGAATTTAATTCATCCAACTTATCCCTCGAAACAAAAGATTCAATATTAACTTAAAGAGGGAAAATATTATTCCATAATCACTGGAGTCCTCTTCATGTTATGATAATCACGGAAGAGGATGGAAAAAAGAAAAGAAAGCTTCTATGGCGACATGTTGAATATATTTGCATGAGAAAATTTAGAAAATCATTGGTCCAAAGTTTACAAGAAATATTCTTCAATACTTACTAAATAAAGGAATGCTAGTATCATATGGACGTCTAGGATAGTCCAACCAGGTTGTGTTCCAAAAGTATTTTACACAAAGGAATTATTAATATGGTGTACTGACAACTTCAATAAATACGAAAGGATTATCAAAATGAATTGGCACTCGTCGATTTCTTTGGGGCCACTTACTTTCAATCAGATGCTTAAATTTCCGAAGCCAACTGCAATATTTAAAGTCGAGGAAGCAAAGAATTTTATCAAAGTTAAAAATGGTGGTAGAGATATATTTCCACAGTTCCTTGAGGATCGTTCAACAATGAAGGAGGACTTATCTTTAATACAAGTTAGTCAACTCAAAAAACCCTACAAAGAAATTGCCTAGTTTTTAGCTAGAATTCTTGGGCTTGAATCCACTGTTGTTGTTCCCAGGTTGGATTTGTATATCTTGTATTAAATTGTTCAAGGAAAAATGGTTTTTGATTGTTCATGGATTATATCCATGGAAATAACATCTCAATTGTCGAACTTTAAGAAAGACAAAACGTTTTATATGTTTGTGTATTTAGTTTTCGCTATCATTGATAGCTATGAATTTCAAGGGCTCCATATTTCAAATCAAGTTGATCTCATGAAAGACTCGGTTTATACATGGTATCCATATCTATGGAAGAAAAGAGCAATGTACCACTTCTATGAAGTTTACAACCCTTTCTTTTCTTCTTTCAAAAAATTAATGTTTGGGGAAAGTACTTCAAGATTGTCATTAGAAGCAACAACATTTTTAAATAAGAGGGGAGTATTTGAATACATTGAATATCACAACATAGTCAAAATATATTGTTCCCATGTGCCACCTACTTATCTCCCATTTTATGTGTCTGATAAAATGTTCATAATAGAAGTTTGCAGACAGTACAAATTCTGGGTGAATTTATTTGCTCAAAGAAAGAAAAAACAATTTATTCAATTACCATTGAAGGCCGGTGAGATTATAATTAAGAATTCTTCGAAGATTGATGATTTTGTTGTTCAATTTGAGCCTTATAAGCTAAAAGTGTCTGACTACGTGTAAGGTTTTGATCCAGAACAAGTTTTTATGAATCATATAATTTCCATTGGTTTTAGTGTCGCATATATTAACACATACATATATGAGGAGGAGGAGAACGAAGAAAATAATTCTCAAGAAAAATTTATTCATGACCTTGAAACTATTATAAGTACACATGAGGCATATAAACAACATGGAGGGTCACATGTGAAAAAGGTTCTAAATCTCAAAGTTCATCTCAAATAAATGTCACTCCAAAACGACATACCCAGAATATTGTCCAAGAGAAGAAAGATTCTTCAATCAATAATTCAGGGGGAAACGATGATCCAAATCATGGTAAAAATAATATTGAGTCAACCCATGAACTACCAGTATTAAAGAGAAAAAGGAAAAAAAACCAAGAAGAGTCATAGCAAGCCATACCTGAGAATGATATCCTTTTGCAAGACATGGACCTTGATGCTGACATAGAAAAAATTGAATTCATGAAAGAAGAGTGAAGAAATCTACCAGAAAAAGAGCTAATTGTCCAAGAAACCATTTTTTATGAAGAGGAGTGATTAACCCTCCACAACGCATCATTTGATAATGAACTAAAAAATCTAGTGAAAGTGTAAATTCAAGAGGAAAAGGGGTAAATGATTCAACAATGTATTTAAGAGGGGTTTCATCATCCAAATTTTCAAAAATCCATATGGTCACTCGAAATTCCCTAGATATATCAATTGACAAAATGGAAGTGGAAAATGAAAGATTAAAAATTACATTTAGAGAATTGGAAAATGCTTTGATGCCACCTCCATTCTTTGCAAAACCACTTGTTTTCATCCAATTCCAGGATGAATCCCGAAAATTTACCTGAATCCAATTCTAAGTGGAGAGGAACACCCAGTTTACTTGTTGCAGTAAGAAACTTTGTCAAGGAAAACATAAAAAAGAGGATGTATCTTTTCCTTGAAGCTTGGGATATCCGTAATAATATTATGACTTTTGGTTCAAAATTGCAGAGTTTCAAATATTATCTCCAGGATGATTATGAGAATGAAGAATGATTTTACAAGGATGATGTCACTAATTTTATTCATAAGATCATGAACATGATAGAGTTGGAAATAAAGGAAGAAAATTTTCCTTCTCAAGCTACGGTAAACCAACTTAAAGCATATTGGATTAAGAAAATAAAAACTTTGAAGGAATTGTTGGAAGAATGTAATGAAGTAATTTCTAAAAAGGAGACTTTGTATAAAATATTGACTTAAATTGATTTAGTTGGAAACACCGGAGAAGTACATGATCCTCACTTAATTCTAAACTCTTCATTTCTTACGAGGGAGCAATTCGAGGAACATGTGGAAATACTCAAAAGTTTCTCCGCGGAAAATTTTAATGGTATAAAAGAATATAATGAAGATGAAATTGATAATTGGTTGGTTAGTTATTCAAACAAAAATGAGTATATTGAAACTTTATTACATCAAATATCATTTGATTTAATGGAGTTGGAAAGTACTTTGTTTGATATAAGGATTATACACAAGATTAATGTTTCCCCAATGAAGGATTCAAAGAATGGTTAAATCAGACCTTGTTAAAAATAGTTGAAGAATATTAGTTGGGAATTGTCGAAACCAACAAGCCAACTACAACAAATAATAACATAAAAGGCACGACGAACATCAAATAACAAGAGGGACATTTCATCACAAAAATCCTATATTGATCACATTCTTTCTTTCTTTTTCAAAATTCATCCAGTTGTATTTATTCTTTCATTATAAAAGCATAACCGAATTTTGATAACTTCTCCTTTTCTTCTATCCAGATTTCACTGTCCATGCTCTATCTTAGATTTACATTTTATTCTTCATCTTTCTCATATATAATTTATGGTTCACGAGAGCCCCAATCCCAGTCCATTTATGGACAAACACCTTTAAATTTCTAAGATTGTAAAAGACTCTATCATTTTTGAGAAATACTAGAGAGCTATTTTGGAGTTGATTTTGACTATATTTTATAAGTCTAAGTTTTGAGTATAAGATATTTGAAATCAGTTTATCAAATTCTCTTTTGTTCTTTACAAGCATCACTCTTTCAAATTTCTCTTGTGTGTTGGACCATTTTTCCTTCTTATTTTGAATGTGATCAGAAAAACCTGAAATTGTGATGGATGTGAGAGTTTCTGTTATTTCCTATAACTTATTTATTTCCAGCAAATGTGATGCTTAAATTTCCTGGTCCGTTTCTCAGGAACTCTTATATTTTATACTATTTTAAATTTTATTGAGCGATAAAGTTCTGGGTTTTTCTCTAAAGAAACATCCTACATTATTTTATTGAAATTTAAAAGAAAATATTTGAAGAATTTAAAGAGGGGATAAAAATTCAAGGGGATTTATATCCTCATGATGTTCTTGTTTTGGCCTTAATAGATTCAAACGCCAACATTTTTGGCGACCATACTAGGGATTGAACATAAAAAGTTGGTTTTAGACTAAATTTCCTTATGACTCAGCCTCAACTTGATCACCCCAGTTAGAAATTGGATTGGGAAATCAAATAAGTATTTTGCATCGGTTGTATAATCTTATGACAACACCCCAAAATCGAGAATAATTGGAAAGATCATGATGAACTCTTGTCGAAGAAGAAGAAAGAGGAATTCTTAGAAGACAAATAAGAGAAGAAAGACAGATTCTAAGATTCTAAGAAAAAAATAAAATATTGAAACTGGATGGATATAAGGGATCGATAAACAAAAGAGGAAGTAAACAATTTCACAGTCCACAGGTTGAAGAAGAAGATTCCTTTGAAGAAAAAGAAAAAGATTTAGACATGGGTGATAGGAATGAAAATTATGAAGAAATACATGAAGAAAGGAATGAAAGACAAAGAAATCAAAGAAAAAGGGTAATATATTCTCCTCTTAACCTCCAAGGAGAACAACATGAAATTCATACTCTTCCACAAGGAACATTGAAGACATTTTCAGGAGAGGGAGCAGTAGATCCTAAAAGACATATGGACTTATTTTTGGACATGTTTGATTTTCATCTAATTGAACATGATGATGTAATGGTGAGATTATTTATTCATACATTGACTGGTCAAGATTATGAATGGTATACATCCTTTCTTACAAGATCAATTGGGTTGTTTGATGATCTCAAAACAATGTTTTTGAATATGTTTTCTCTCCCGATAGCTTACCATACTCTTTTCACACAATTTACTCAAATATGTATAAAAAAGAATGAAAGAATTCAATATTTTAATTTAATATTCAATAAGACTTTGAATAAAATTCCATAGGAACAAAATCCAAATGCTCTGGTAATACTTGGTTTTTATAAGAATGCAATTCCTTCTAATGTAAAGTTTGCTACCAGATCTTCTCAAATTGAAACTTTAAATGGAGCAATGGAAAAGGTTACAAAAATGGAAGAGATTATGTTGGAAACAGGCGTTGACCCTGATGCTATTCTTGGAAGAGTCCAAAGGTTAATGCACAATTTTGCAATTTTAAATCAAGAAGCCTCAAGTTCAAAGAAGAATGAAGATAAAAAAACATGTCATACTGAAAATCAGGGAATTGGAAGAGGTTTTTTCAAAGGAACAATTCCAGATGTAAAAAGTGATCCTATTGCAACACAATAAACTAAACAGAGGATGGAAATAGCCCCGATGAATCAGACCATTCGAAAAATGAAAAATGAAATAACAAGATTGAGGAGAAGTAAAAATTGTGTTCCCAATTTAAGAATGCATGTCCATGAACAAAGGAGAAATACAAACCAAGAACAAAGGATCATAATTGATGGTACTAGACAAAGAGCACCAAGAGAGATGAATCTAAATATTGTAATACCAGAAGATGTTTTTGAAGATCAAGATTTAAATCAAGAGCCTAATTATATTCAAGAAGAAATTCTTGAATCTGTATAGACGGATGAATGCAAGTCATCCATGTATATATTTGAGGAAGGTGAAGAAAATGATATCTCACAAGATAATGTTGTGCAGACAAGAGAAAAAGTACATAAACCAAAAACAAAAGATAATATGGAGAAGGGAAAAAAAAGGAAAATGTGGATAAAGAAAAAATAAATCCAAGTGGAACAAAGGCCAATAAGAAAAAATTAGTTATAAATCAACCAAAGAATCTTTCAAAAATGACATATAAATGATCTTTCAAAATTGATAATTACTTTTCCATTTATGGAAGTTGTGAAAATTCCCTAACATAGGCAAAACATTCTTAAATTTTTAGATGAACCAATCCATAAAATGGAGGTTGTTTCATCAGGCTCAACAAAACAATAAAGTAATCTAAATAGAACGAAAGGTAAATTCCCACCTTTCTATCTCACAGTAGAAAATCATGATGTTGTTATTCACAATTACATGGTTGATATAGGAGCCACAAATAACATCATTCCATTATCAATCATGGAAGCATTAGGGATGGGTTGTACAAAATATTGTGAAACTGGTGAAAACATTTATTCCATAGACTCAAGAAAAGTTCTTTCATATGGAGAAATCAAATTTTCTATGCTTGAATAGGTGTAGATCCACATACCACAATTGTATTCACAATCACAGTTGTTGATATTCCTCCAACTTATTGAGTAGTTCTTGGAAGGGATTGGTTTGCAATGATAGGGGGGTACATCATGGATGACGAGATTTACATGATGTTACCAAATAAGGATGGAATAATGATGAGAGTTCCATGTGAACCAAGGAAACCTTTCTCTTTCAAGAAGAAATATAATGAATTGATGCAAGGCTATGTCGATGATGGCATGAGGAATTATGTCGTGTTGGACCAAGAATAGGATGATGTCTCAAAAAATCAGGAGGAAAATTCATTCAAAGGATTTTGGAGAATTTCCTTTGATGATGCATGTTCAAGTTCTGGGAATAGTGTTGGAGTTATATTTAAGAGCCCTGATAAAATTATACATCCACATGCTATCATGTTGGAATTTCCTTGCACAAAAAATAAGGCAGAATATGAGGCACTGATCCAAGGGATGATATTGGCATTGGAAATGAAAATCAAGCATTTGATTATAATTGGTGATTATGAACTAGTTATAAATCATGTTACACAAGAATACAAAATAAAGAAAGAAAGATTAAGACTGTAAGTTAAAAGAGTAAATGAATTGATGGATTATTTTAGTTCATTTAACATATCTTTCATCCCAGGAAAAAGGAATCAAAACGTTGATTTTTTGGCAGTTGTTGCATCATTATTCAATCCAGATGATTCTCAAGAGAATAATACTTTTAAAGTAAAGAGAATATTTAGGCCCTCAATTCTTGACAATCAGGAATACCTTCAATTGTTTGAGAATGATGAATAGCTAATTGAATTCTTTGCCAATTCAGGAAAAGTTGAAGAAAACATGCAATCAATTCCAAAAAATTGTATTAAATCTGAATATTTGTTTTCTCAAGATGATCAGACCAAGAAAATGAAAGAAGAAGAATTTGTACGAAAAATACAATAAACCCAAAAAATAAATATTGGTACCAAGAGTTCTCCTAAATATGTAAATCTTGGAATCAATTATACACCAAAAGAAATTTATCAATACATTGCTTTATTCAGAGAGTACTTTGATGTTTTTGCATGGAGTTATGATGATCTTAAAGCATATGATAAAACAAATTTTCATCATATCATACCTCTAAAAGAATGTACAAATCCATTCAAACAAAATTTGAGAATAACAAATCCAAAGTTAAAGCCTTTGGTTAAAATATAACTTAAAAAGTTAAAAAAGGATGGGATAAATTTTCCAATTAGACATGCATATTGGTTATCTAATCCGGTAGTTGAAAGAAAGAAAAGAGGAGAAATTCGATTGTGTGTTGATTTTAGAGATCTAAATAAAACAAGTATAAAGGACAACTATTATTTTCCAAATATGGAAATGTTACTACAACAAGTAGCTGGTTCAACTCTTATGTCTATGCTAGATGGATTTTTAGGTTACTATCAGTTTCTTATTGTAGAGGAGGATATATTAAAAATTGCATTCATAACATTGTGGGAGACATGTGTATGTTCGAATGTCTTTTGGATTAAAGAATGTTGGATCAACTTTTCACAGGGTTATGGATCATTATTTCGAAGATTTGATTGGTAAATTTATTGTTGACTACCAGGATGATCTTACTATATATTCCAAAATAAGAGAAAAACACATTGATCATTTAAGATAAGTCTTTGTAAGATGTGAAAAAATTGGAATATCTTTAAATCCCAAGAAGTATTTATTTGTTGTTTATCAAGGTGAACTATTGGGACATATAGTCAACAAGGAAGGGATTTATATTGATCTTGAAAGAATAGAAGCAATCAATGAATTGAATCTGTTAACTTCAAAAAATGGAGTCCAATCATTTTTTGGTAAAATTTATTTTGTGAGAAGACTTGTGCAAGATTATGAAACAATAGTAAAACTGATAAATCAGATATTTGAGTGGATTGATGATATTCAAAGGGACTTCAATAACATCAAACATGCCATCTCAACTACTCCAATATTAATAAGTCCATATTTTAATAAATATTTCATCATATACTCTTTTGTTGCAGAAGAAACTATTGCCTCAATTTTAACACAGAGAAATAATAAAGGAGTAGAAATCCTTATAAGCTTCATGAGAAAAACTATGCATGATTACGAATTGAAATATTCAGATATAGAAAAGTAAGAACTTTCATTAGTAAAGGAAATAGCTCACTTTAGGACTTATATTTTATAGTCTCATGTCATAACATATGTTGCTTCTTCTCTAGTAAGAATGTTGCTTAATCAACAATTAAGAGAAGGAAAATGGTCTAATTAGCTTGCAAAAAATCTAGGAGTACGACATTGAGATCAAACCATTGCATGTAATTAAGGAACAATGACTTTGTAAGCTTATTGTTGGAAATGATTCATTAGATGGTTGTGTTTCAATTAGAACAAGAGGCTCATATCAACTTCTGATTGGTATAAAGATATTATTTTTTGTTTAAAATTAGGGCAATTTCCAAATGGAATGTCATCAAAAGAAAAGAGGACTATGAAAATGAAATCAACTCAATATGTACTAATTTATCAAGTTTTGTTTAAAATAAATTTTGATGGAACATTGCTAAGATGTGTAGATGAGAAAAAAGCTAAAGAATTGATTAAAGAATTTCATGAAGGGATTTGTGGAGGACATTTTGCACCAACATCTATTGCACATAAAATAATAAGGATTGTCTATTATTGGCCAACAATTTTCAAATATTCATATGAAGAAATAAGAAAATGTGTATATGTATATTTGTTGAGGATCCCTTTGCACAATGGGGTCTTGATGTTGTTGGACCAATAAGCCCAAAATCAAGTAAAGGCCATATATATATTCTTACTACTACATATTATTTCACGAAATGACAAGAAGCAATAAATTTAACGAAGGTCGATTAAGAAGAACTTATAAATTTCCTTAAGAATAATACTTTATCAAGGTTTGGAATCCCTGAGAAAATTATCACAGATAATGGAACAGTTTTTGTTGGATAAAAATTTACAAAGTTTTGTGGAGAATTTGGAATTTGGAAGGGACGACAATCCAACTATTATCCTTAAGGAAACAAATTGGCCGAATCCACAAACAAAACTTTAATTCAAATCCTAAAAAACACCATTGATCAAAATCATAAGAATTGACATTTGAAATTAATTGATGCATTATGGGTGAGAAGGTTGACACCAAAGTATAGTACTGGGACATCTCCATATAATTTGGTGTATGGGAAAGAGGCAAGAATGCCCATCAATTTAGAAATAAATACTTTGACATATGCAATAAATATTGAATATTTGGAAGAAGTCTCACCATTACAAAAAAGGTATAATCATCTCATCAAACTGAAGGAACAATGAAATGAGGCATTACATAAAAATAGCGAAGTGTCAAAATATATTTTGATCAAAGTGCAACAGTAAATTTTTTGCAAAAAGGGAAATTAGTATTACTTTGGAATAAATCTAAAGAGAAACCCTCAATGTATACATCGTTCTAGGCATTATGGATTGGGCCTTATATCATTGAAATGTTTTTGGGATATAATTCTTACATGCTCAAAGACATGAAAGGGACAACCTTAATGTTGACAATGAATGAGAAACATCTTAAAAGTTTCTTATCTTGATCTTTTTCTCCCTGGTTGTACATAATTTAATTTCTTTGTTTTGTATATTCTTATCTTCTTGACTCCATAGCCTAATGGAGAAGGCATGTGGTCTTCAGATTATGGGTTCTTAGCAACCTGCAAGGGGTTACTATCCCATAGTTGGATCCAGTTTTTTATCTTAAAATTCTCTCATAACATCTCTTTTTCTATCCCAATGTACCATACTTAGAAAAATTCCAAATCTAAGTACACATTTTTCCTTCAGAACGACAGAATTGCAAGAGGTCAAATCTATTTTCATTTTTTAAAGTATTTATTCGTCTACCCATTTCCATACTTGGTCTCATTCTTGAATCACAGAAGGGAATTTTTCTTAAAAATTTATTGCCCCACCTATTTCTCCACCCGCCATGTTATTTCTTACACTTGGTTATTTTTCAACTTTTACTACGGAAGTGCAGTTTCCACGGTTTCCTTAAAATATGGTAATTCCTTCATTTGCACAATAATTGGTACTTCGACAATTTTTCAAGATTACTCACTATAACCTTAGAAATGAAGATTAGATTTTTCAAAATTTTAATATCCATTCTTTTTCTATGTCGAGAGATTTTTCTTGTGTCATGGTAATCAAAGAAACATTTAATGCATGGCTCATGCAAAGTTAATATATTAGGACCGCTATTAATATATCAAGTTCTTCGATATTAACCTCATAATTTCGAATGTAATTCATCCAACTTGTCCCTCGAAACAAGAGCTCCATTATTAACTTAAAGAGGGAAAAGATTATTCCATAATCACTGGAGTACTCAGCATGTTACGATAATCATAGAAGAGGATGGAGAAAATAATAGAAATATTTTGTAGCGACATGTTGCATACATTTGCACGATAAAATTCATAAAATCATTGGTCCAAATTTTAAAAGAAATATTCTTCATTACTTATTGAAGAAAGTAATGCTAATATCGTATGGACATCTGAGATATTCTGAGCAAACTGTGTTCCATAAGTATTTGACACAAATGACTTATTTATGTGTTTTACTGTTGACTTCGAGAAAGACCAAAGGATTATTAAAATGATTGGGTGCTCATCGATTTCTTTGGGGCCACCTACTTTCAATCAAATGCTTAACTTGTCGAATCCAATTGCAATATTTAAAGTCGAGGAAGCCAATAATTTTATCAAAGCTAAAAATAGAAGCAAAGATGTATTGCCATAGTTCCTGGAGGATCCCTCAACAATGCTAGAGGATTTATCTTTAATACATATTAGTCAGCTCAAGAAACCCAACAAAGAAATTTCCTGGTTTTTAGATAGAATTCTTAGGATGGAATCCATTTTTGTTATTTCCAGTTTGGCTCTTTGTATATTGTCTTACTCTGTTCAAGGAAAATGCTAGAGGATTTATCTTTAATACATATTAGTCAGCTCAAGAAACCCAACAAAGAAATTTCCTAGTTTTTAGATAGAATTCTTAGGATGGAATCCATTTTTGTTATTTCCAGTTTGGCTCTTTGTATATTGTCTTACTCTATTCAAGGAAAAAGTGATTTTGATTAGTCAAGGATTGTATCCACGGAAATAACATCTCAATTGTCGAACTTTAAGAAAGACAAAAGGTTTTATATGTTTAGGTATTTAGTTTTCGCTATCATAGATAGCCATGAATTTCAAGGGATCCATCTTTCAAAGAAAGTTGATCTTATGACGAACCTGGTTTATACTTGGCATACGGATCGATGGAAGCAAAGAGAAATGTACCACTTCTATGAATTTTACCACTATTTCCCTCTTTCAAAAAATTAATGTTTGGGGAAAGTACTTTAATATTGTCATTAGAAGCAACATCATTTTAAAATTGGAGGGGAGTAGTTGAATGCAATGAATATTACAACATTTTCAGAACCTATTGTTGTTGTGTGGAACCTACATATCTCCCATTTTATATTTCTGATAAAATTTTCATAATAGAAGTTTGCAGATGGTACAGATTTTGGGCAAATGTTTTTACTCAAAGCTCAAAGAAATAAAAAACATTTTATTCAATTACCATGGAATTTCACTGATATTATAATTAAGAATTCTTCCAAGATTGATGAATTCATTGTTTAGTTTGAGCCTTATAAGCTAAAGGTGTTCGACTACGTGAAAGGGTTTGATCCACAATTTTTTTTTATGAATCATATAATTTCCATTGGTTTTAGTATCTCATATATTAACACATACATATGAGGAGGAGAACGAAGAAAATAATTCTCAAGAAAAATTAATTCAAGACCTTGAAACTATTATAAGTACAAACGAGGCATATAAACAACATGGAAGGGTCACATGTGAAAAAGGTTCTAAACCTCAAAGTTCATCTCAAAGAAATGGCACTCCAAAATGACATGGGGTAACGATGATATTGATCATGGTAAAAAGAATATTGAGTCAACCCACAAACTATTGGTTTTAAAGAGAAAAATGAATATAAACCAATAAGAGACATAGCAATGCATACACGAGGATGATATCCTTTTGCAAGACATGGACCTTGATGCTGACATAGAAAACAATGAATTCCTAGAAGAAGATAGAAGAAATCTACCAAAAAAGGAGCTAATTGTCCAAGAAACCATTTTTTATGAAGATGAGTCATTAATCCTCCACAACGCATCATTTGATAAGGAACTAAAAAATCTAGTGTTTGAAAGTGTAAGTTCAAGAGGAAAAATTGTAAAAGATTCAACAATGGATTTAAGAGGTGTTTTAACATCCAAACTTTCAAAAATCCATATGGTCACTGGAAATTCCCTAGATATATCAATTGACGACATGGAAGCAAAAAAATGAAAGATTAAATAATAAATTCAGAGAATTGGAAAATGTTTTGATGTCACCTCCAATATTTGCAAAGCCACTCGTTTTTGTCCAACCTGGGATGAATCTCGACGGTCTGCTTGAATCCAATTCTAAGTGGAGAGGAACTCCTAGTTTACTTGTAGTAAGAAAATTTGTTGAGGAAAACATCAAAAAGAGGATGTCTCTTGTCCTTGAATCATGGGGTATCTGTAATAATATCATGACTTTTGGTTCAAAATTTCACAATTTCAATGATTATCTCCAGAGAATGAAGAAGGATTTTACAAGGATGTTGTCACTACTTTTATTCATTCTAAGTGGAGAGGAACTCCTAGTTTACTTGTAGTAAGAAAATTTGTTGAGGAAAACATCAAAAAGAGGATGTCTCTTGTCCTTGAATCATGGGATATCTGTAATAATATCATGACTTTTGGTTCAAAATTTCACAATTTCAATGATTATCTCCAGGCCGATTATGAGAACGAAGAAGGATTTTACAAGGATGTTGTCACTACTTTTATTCAGAATATCATGAACATGACAAAGTTGAAAAAAAAAAAAATTCCTTCTCAAGCCAGGGTAAAGCAACTTAAAGCATGTTAGATTAAGAAAATAAAAAACTTGAAGGAACTGCTGGAAGAATGTAATGAAGTGATTTCTAAAAGGGAGGCTTTGTATAAAAAATTGAAATTGATTTAGATGGAAACACCGGAGAAGTACATGACCCTCACTTAATTCTAAACTCTACATTCTTACAAGGGAGCAATTCAAGGAACACGTGGAAATACTCAAAAGCTTGTTCATGAAAACTTTTAATGGTATAAAAGAATATAATGAAGATGAAATTGATAATTGGTTGGTTGGTTATTCAAACAAAAATGAGTATATTGAAACTTTATTACATCAAATATCATTTGATTTGAGGGAGTTGGAGAGTACTTTGTTCGATATAAGGATTACACAAGAGATTAATGGTGCCCCATTGAAGGATTATATTGAATAATTATTAAAGCAGGCCTTCTTACAATTAACTGAAGAAGATCAATTGGGAACTGTCAAAACCAACCATCTAACCACATCAAAGGATGACATAAAATGAACAACGAGCAACAAATAATAGGAGGGAGATCCTATCATAGTACTCCCATACTAATCACATTATTTCTTTCTTTTTCATAATTCATCCAGTCGTATTTATTCTTTCATTAGAAAAGCATAATTGAATTCTGATAACTTTTCATTTTCATCTATCCAGATTTTGTTGTCCGTGCTATGTCCTAGATTTACATTTTCTTCTTCATTTTTCTCGTATATATTTTATGGTTCAAGGGAGCCCCAATCCCAATCCTTTTATGGAAAAACGTCTTTAAATTTCTAAGATTGTAAAAGACTATCATTTTTGAAAAATACCAGAGAGCTATTTCAGAGTTGATTTTGACTGTATTTCATAAGTCTAAGTTTTGAGCATAAGATATTTGAAATCAACTTATCAAATTCTCTTTTTATCTTTACAATCATTACTCTTTCAAGTTTCTCTTGTGCGTTGGACCATTTTCCCTTTTTATTTTGAATGTGATCTAGAAAACCTTAAATTGTGATGAATGTGAGAATTTTTGTTATTTCCTATTCTCTTGTGCGTTGGACCATTTTCCCTTTTTATTTTGAATGTGATCATAAAAACCTAAAATTGTGATGGATGTGAGAATTTTTGTTATTTCCTATAATTTATTTATTTCCAGCAAATGTGATGCTTAAGGTTCTTAGTCCATTTCTCATGAACTCTTATATTTTATACTATTTTAAATTTTGTTGAGCAATAAAGTTTTGAATTTTGCTCTAAAACAACATCCTACATGATTTCATTGACATTTAAAAGAAAATCTTTAAAGAGAAGTACCACCTTTATAAAAACACACTAGAATTTATATCCTCGTGAAGTTGTCATTTCGATTTTTACAAATTCAAATGTCAATCAGTCTCTACAAATTTTCCATAGGAAATTTTAAGGAAAAGTACAATATTTTTATGTGGACAAATGTATTCTTTAATGGTACTTTGGATTTGAAATCTTATTAAAAACTTTATGTGATGGTTTTCTCTAACGAGTTAGAGACTTTGGCCTCTACATTCCATTAGGAAAATTATGTAGTCATAATTTTGTGCACATATTTATAACATGAGTAGATTTTTATAATAATAAAATTATGACATAGTAAGTACAATATTTACATCATTTTTTACAACATGATTTCCGTGCAAAAATAATGATTCCAGAATGATTTACAAAAAAATTGGTTGAATGATAAATTGTGATTTCAATAAAAAAAAATTGTATTTGAATTATATGAATACAACTATATAATATTATTTTCAAAATAAAATTGATTATTTACATGTTATATATAACTGTCTTAATTTTCAGCCTTTGCCAAAGACCGTTGCACTAGTGGAAGAATTAGTTATCGATTACATAGCAATTGTGGTATGTATTGTAGAATTTGAATTATTTTGATATAATTTAATATAACATGTGTTTTAATCTAATTGATATAATTTGATATAACATGTGTTTTAATCTTTGAAGTACTTATAGGTATAATTCTTTTTGAACATAATTTTCATGCATGATTAGTAAGAAATGGGAGACATAGGAGTGAAAAACCCTTTTATTAAGTTTGCATTGAACCCTGTTCGATTGTTTACTTTCCTTTATATATTAAGAATCCTTTTCTTATACTCTTCAAGTTTTCTTATTAAAATAACTTGATACAATATAAAAGATCAAGCATCTTTCTCTTAGCATCTTTTTCTTATGTGGGAACGTTTATATACTATTATTTTTTAATTTATTTTTTCAATTTTAGTATGATTGGACAATTTGGAAGAATTATAATAAATAATTTTTTGGTTGAAAATTTATGGATAAGAGTATATATTTTTCCAATTTCAATTAAGATTTGCAATTTGGTACAATTATATAGATCAATTTACTTATAAATAAAATTATTAAAAATATATATATTTTTGAAAATTTTTAATAGTAATAGAGAATTTCAAGTTTAAAACTTATTTAATATATTTTTTAATATTTTATAAATATGAACATAAAACTAAACTATATATAAATTAATTAATATTGTTTTTTTTAAGAAAAATATTTCAAGTAAAAATCAAAATACATTTTTCGCAACATTTTAGCTTAATTCTTAATTACTTAATTATCTATGTTGGTCTAGTTAATTTTTGTAGCTTAGAGGTACTTTTGAATTGGCAAATGTCTCTCTCTAGTGACTTAACTTTATAAAGTGATTTTATGAAGTTAAGTGGGGTCTTTTATTATTTAATGGGTGAAAATGTCTTTATAAAGTTTGGGTCACTTAAGTGATTTAAGTGAACTCAATGAAAGATTAGGTCACGTTCATTGATCTTGTGGAGCAAGATTGAATCTCATCCATTGAGATATAGGGTTAGGGAAGTTACTCATTAATGAGTAAATAAAGGCAATGTTTGAGAGAGAGGGGTGTACTTTTCAAGAGAGATTGAGAGGGAAAGTGAAGAAGCACTTTTTCCAAGAGAGTTTGAGTTGAAAGGAAAAGATGAGAAACAAAGTAGGATTGGTACACATCCTAAGGAGAATAGGAGGCACACATCCCAAGAAGAGCTCAACATTTAATACTGGTCTGTACAACATTAAAGGAGGTTGTACAATATGGATTTAACAGGTTCGTACAACTATTTTATGTACAAAAATCGAGGCAGGGGTTGCACATATTTCAAGGAATTTTTTGGGTGCATTTATTTTTGTAGCTTGTCCATACATAACATCACTGTACAACATATATTTGGGCATAGTTTTCGAGGTAGTGTTTGTTGCTGTGTTGACTGTATAGGGATGTATAGTAAGCTGGCATGTTTTTCAAGGTTGTTTGGAACTGAAATTGATGTGGATTGTTGGCACAATTTTCTAGATAAGTACTATGTATTAATGCTGAAAAGATTGTTCTTGTAATCTTAGAAATTTTCATGCGGGCTTAATAAGAAAGAATCTCTCCTTAGCTGGTTTTTTGTTTGGAGTTTTTCTAGGGGCATTTCCTAGAAATATTTGTGTCAAATGTGTGGTTGAATATTGTCTACTGTTCATTTATTTCCGCTATTGAGTTTCATATTGCTTAGTCATTTGTATTTCTGCTCATAGTTCCAATTGAATGCATGTGTCAACTTGCATTATTGGTGTATGACTATTGGAGGTTGAAATCTTATTATTGACGAAGTGTTTGTCACATAAATTTAACATGGTATCAAAGCTTGGGCTCTAAGGTTTAGTGGACAAAGTTTGGCATTTGGATAGCAATGATTTTCACAGGTTTTTTCTTGGAAGAAAGAAGGAAAAAAGGGTCTTTGTTAGTTGGACAAGGATGTCTTTCAGTTTTAGGTATGAGGATAGGTTGGAGGGGATCTCCAACTACCTGCAACGGAATGTATTTGTGGGCATTTGTGAGTACCACAATGGAAACTCCTTCGTCATATCTTATTGTTGTAGATGTCCATGAGGTGAAGGAAGTAAGTGGCACAAAGTATAATCCTGGATGCAGTAAGAGACCACCTGATTCTACATTTGGCTAAGAAGCAAACAACTGAGGAAATGTGGAATGCACTGACAGGTTTGTATGAGAAAAAGAACGATAACATGAAGATGGCCCTAAGGGACAAGATCCATAACAATAGGAGGGCTAAGGGAGAAAGTACGGCCTCCTATATCACCATATGAATTAGTAGTTGTAGGGGAGATTATTCCAGACTCAGAGTTGGTGTGCATAGTCCTCAATGGATTTACCAAAGAGTGGGATGTGTTCGTGAAGTGTGTGGTGGGAAGAGAGAAGCTCACAGATTGGAGCAGACTATGGAATGGATTTACTCAGGAGGATATCTATGAGGGGTCTCAGAGTAGATATCAAGAGAAGGAAGAGGGTGGTGTAGACGAGGAGAATGTTGCACTTGTGGGAAAGAGAAAAGACAAGAATAAGGACATGAGAAAGTTGAAATTATTTGCATGTCATAAGATTGGCCACTACGGGAGTCAATGTTCAAACAAGAAGAAGAGAAAGAAGGAACCAAATATATCAGCATCAACTAAGGTTGTTGATTTTACTGAGAAGTTCGAGAAGGAATTTTCTCTAATGATTGGTCTTTCAGGAAGTGGTAATGCAGAGTTTGGGGACATTGGAGTGTGGTATGTGGATAATGGTGCATGTCAACATATGATTGGAATGAGGTTCATGTTCCTTAGTTTTTCAGAGATAGACTCAGAGTACTATGTGGGTTGTGGGGATAACACTAGACATGCAGTGAAATGGGTTGGATGCATGATATTCCAACTAGAGTCATGATGTTTTCTAGAGTTGGTCGAGGTAATATTGGTTCTAGATCTTCCAATAAATTTACTCTTAGTGTTAGCTTTGGAGGTTGATGGATATGGAGTTGTTTTCTTCTGTGGATAGGTGTTTATGTATCCAGAGGGAGCTACTTCATACACAACTCTATTTCTTAGTGTCCAATATGATAGGTTATATAGGTTGTTGGTACAACTTGTAGTTGGATACAATGGATTCTTGGAATCTATGTTAGTGTTAGAGAGTGAGCAGGTTGCTCAGAAGAGTGAGTTGATATCGGAAGAGTGAGTGTTAGTGTCAAAGAGTGAGTTTCTTTAATATGAATGGTTTGGAATCCTTGTTAAATGGAATGGTATGTTGAACTATGTCCCCTTTATAAGCCTTGAGATCATCATACATCCAGGTAAATACATCCCTATACTCCCTAATGAGATTCTGTATCTCTCTTTTCTCATCTATTGAAGTATTATATTTCCAATCTGAATGAGTTTTTGGCTTTCCACAGATCCAATATGTATCTCAATACTGTTAATTTTTCAATAGGAAAGGCTTAAGCATGAAATTCATTCCACTTTTAGCATTTTATTTAAACCATAGACAATTTTTTGCAGTAACCAAGATCACAAGAAGAAACACCATGCACAAGTACATAAGAAGTATCCTGGGAAACCCTTCTCAACAAGGGACGAAAACCCAGCCAATCCTTTGCTATATTCTTCAAGAGAAAGACCTCCACCACCAATAAAACCTAGAACAGAAAAGGGTGCTCACAAACCCTAGAAGACTAGCGCCCAAGAGAGGTGCACACTTTTACCAAGAATATGTACTTGTTGAAATTTCCAAACTCACACTTGTGATATGATTCCTCAATGGAGAATTTACCTTTACTTATATTAGAATGAACCTGTTGACATAAGTGTCTATTGGCACAATAGGGCCGACCTCACTAACTCACAATATAATTAATAACTACTAGATTAATTATCTTTTATATTAAGGTGGGGTCGACCTGTACCCTTTACATTACAATTAGGGTTACAGGTAAGTCTAACTCTTGAACAATATAGCAAGGGATCTCATACACCCACTAGTTCTCAAGCACTAGGGGCACATCCATAGGGATGCCCATATCTCTATCTCACTGTGTCTCACAAGAGAAACACACTCACTAGTGCTCAACCACTAGGATCATGTTCACCTGTGCTCATCCACATGCATGTCCAACTCAACAAATCTTCTTTCCCACTGCATTACACAGGAGATTCATCTGGAGTTCATCATCTCAACTCTCTTATTAGAGGAGGTTAATACATCTCTTTCATCTCTGTCTCACAACGATGCACCCAACTCATGGGAATTCACACATTCACCTGTTCTCAGCCACAAGCACCTCTAACTCAACATATATTCTTTCTCACTGCGTTACATAGGAGAATCATATGGAGTTCTTCTCAACTCTCTGTAAGGAGGCCAACACAACGTTCCAATTTTTTCTTAGATAGGAACCACACACCCATCTTAGGGGCTCTCTATCAGTTCTGTGTCTTAGAGGATGTGTCATGCAATTGTAATCATCAATAAATACTTCTAACAGAGTGTTTTCTAGAAAGCTTACCCCATCTCACCCAGGGGTAACTAGAGGAGATCATGTCTCATGACTTGCAATGAAGACAATGATCCCAACGACAATGATGATCATCACCATCCACAGAGAGTATCCTAGCATCCCTCCTCGGGTGTCTCTTTTTATCAACATAGCTCATCACACTCAATCAAAACGACTCATTTGGAGAAGGTGTTTCGACACATTATGAGGTACACTATTCATTTTTTCATATAAAGTGTCATATTTAATACATTGGGAATTTGAGTAATGATCATATGTTGAAGTTGGTTAATGAATCATAAGCTCAAAAGTTATGGTTTTTTTCCTTGATTCACCTTGGTGGCCATATAAGGCATCCTAGTCCCATGTTGCTACTCTTGGGAAAAGGGGTTCTATTGGTGGTTCCTTGAAATGGGTAGCATACCATTCCCAATCATCCTTACCACTTTTCCATCCTTGATATTTCCATTTTCCCATATTTTGGGTAATGGTGGTTACATGTACACCAAAATAGCATGTTCATCATTCTCTTATGAGAAGAAGGGAAGGCTTGTAGGTAGATTTTAGGAATCCGAAGAAGGGAGGTGAGCTAACTTGCGACATCGTGAAATTTGAAGTTGTGAAAATATCTAAGCCCTTAGGTCGCGAAGAGGTCTGGACCGTTGATTTGATATGGAGTATTTTGGATTTCACGAATTGGGAGAATTGAGGCAACTCACAATAGAATCTTCAAAATGTGAAGTCGCAAAATGATCTGGGTTGTCGGATCACAGATTATCATGGACCGTTGATCTGGCAAGCGTAGTTTCGGAATTTAGGCTTGTGGTCACAACCATGGTCACATTTATGAAGGTTAAGGGAGGAGCTAGTGTTGCTAGGCTCCACCTCGGAGTTTCGTGAGATGGGAAAATCGAGGTGACTCACAGCTGATCACCTGAAACACGAAATCGAGAAATGCCTTTTCGAATAGGGTTGTGGTCACAGCCAGTGGTCACATAAGAGGAAGAGAATGGAAATAGCTAGCGTTGCTAGGCTCCACCACAAAGTTTTGTGAGTTGGGAAAATCGAGGTGACTCGCAGTCGATCACCCGAAACGTGAAATCGTGAAACGATTATTGGTTAGGCATATGGTCACCACCGATGGTCATGTGAAAGGAAGGGGATTAGCCAGAAAAGCTAGTGCCCACTATGTAGA
>ML788516.1:176121-199538 GCA_009831015.1 Picea engelmannii | reverse complement strand
TTCTTAAGCAATGAAACATGAAACACATTATGTACAGTCATAGATGCAGGTAATGCAAGCATGTATGCAACTGGCCCAATCCTTTCCAGGATCTCAAATGGCCCACAAAATCTTGCTGCCAATTTGGCGCAACTTCCCAACTTCAGGGAACTCTTCTTAGTCCTCACTTTTAGGAAAACATGGTCACCCACTTTGAATTCTCGATGGGTTCTGTTACTGTCAGCGTAACATTTTTGCATATCCTGGGAAACTTTCAGATTCCGTTTAATCCTTATCATTTGGTCTTCCATCTCGTTGAGCAGTTCAGGCCCAACTAATTCTCTGTTAGCTGGATTATCCCATCTCGCTGGAGTGTTGCACTTTCTTTCATAAAGTGCTTCGAATGGGCTCATATTCAACGATGTATGATACCCATTATTGTAGGCGAATTCTACTAAATGTAGGTAGTCTTCCCACCTTGATGGTTTATCCATCACATACATTCTCAGTATGTCTTCTATTACTCTATTCACCCTTTCTGTCTAACCATCAGACTCAGGATGATACACTGTACTAAAGTTCAGATTCATTCCGAATCCTTTGAACGGTCCTTTCCAGAAATTCGAGGTGAATTTCGGGTCCCTATCAGACACAATTGTCTTAGGAATTCCATGCAAGCGTGCAACTTCTTTTAAAAATATATCAGCAACATCAGCTGCCCTGTGGGTGGTTTTTAGTGGAATAAAATGGGCAGCTTTAGTAAGCTTGTCCAACACCACCATGATTGAATCATGATGCTTGCTTGTTCTAGGTAGTCCGGTGATAAAATCCATTGTTACCATGTCCCATTTCCATTCAGGGATGGGTAAAGGTTGCAACAACCCTGCTGGGTGCCTGTGCTTAGCCTTAACCTTCTAGCACTCCATACATCTGTCGATGTATTCAATGATTTCTTTCTTCATACCCGGCCAAAAATAATGGCTTTTGACTGCTGCCACAGTCTTTTGATATCCAGGATGTCCAGCATAAGCCACGTTATGCATTTATTTTAGAATTGCCAGCTTCAATTCTTGGACATTGGGTACATACACTTTGTTTTTATACAGAAGTAAGCCATCAGTTCCCAAGGTGTAACTTTCCTTGGTCTGTGGTCTCTCATGCTGTTGTAGCTTTGCTACTAAACCTTTGTACTGCAAATCAACATTTGCAACTTCCAAAATTCTATCTTTAATCTCAGTCTTGTACATGCTAATGGTTGTAGCATGTAATTCATGCACTTTTCTGCTGAGTGCATCAACCACCTTATCTTCTTTCCCTTTGATATGATTGATATCAAAGTCATATTCGCACAGAAACTCCAGCCATCTGATTTGACTGGCATTTAAAGTCGGCTAATCAAATAAATACTTCAGACCATTATGGTCTGTTCTCAATTTGAATATTTTTCCCATGAGGTAATGTCTCCATTTCCTCAAGGCATGGACGATTGTTGCTAGCTCTAAATCGTGAGTGGCATAATTCCTTTCATGCTCTTTTATCTTTCAGCACTCATAACAAATTACAAATCCCTCTTGGATGAGAACTCCTCCCAACTCCTCCTTACACGCATCGGTGCACACTACATAATCCTTATTTGGATCTGCAATCTTTAGGATTGGAGCGTTCGTTAGCAGCTGCTTCAATCGCTGGAAGCTGCTCTCACATTCTTCAGTCCACTGGAACTTCTTCTACTTCCTTTGCAAGGAAGTGATAGAATGAGCTATCCTTGAGAATCCGGCTATAAACCTTCTATAGTAGCCTGCCAGACCCATAAAAGATCTAACTTCCGCCACATTCCTTGGCACTGACCATTCTTGAATGGCCTCAACCTTTTTAGGATCCACAACAATCCCTTCATTTGATATAATGTGCCCCAAGTAATGAATCTACCTTTGATAAAATGAGCACTTGCTCAGTTTTGCATACAGCTGGTGTTCTCTCAACACCTGTAGCACCATTCTCAGGTGTTTCTCATGTTCTTCCTATGTCTTGGAATACACCAAGATATCATCCAGGAAGACTATGATAAACTTGTCCAAATAATCTCTGAACACTCCATTCATTAAGCACATGAAAACAGCAGGTGCATTTGTCAGTCCAAATGGCACCATTGTGAATTCATAGTGACCGTACCTTGTTCTAAAGGTGGTCTTGCTAATGTCCTCATCATTTATTCTCACTTGGTGATATCCAGATCTGAGATCTATTTTTGAAAATATTTTCACATCCTTCAACTGATCAAAAATATCATCGATCCTTGGCAGAGGATATTTGTTCTTGACAGTTACCTTATTCAACTGCTGGAAATCAATGCACATCCTCAACGTCCCATCTTTCTTCTTCACGAATAGGACCGGGGCTCCCCAAGGTGACACACTGGGGTGAATGTATCCCTTCTTTAGTAGCTCTTCGAGCTGCAATTGCAAATATTTCAACTCTGGCGTACTCATTCTATAAGGAGCCTTCGAAGCTGGAGTTGCTCTAGGCATCAAATTTATAGAAAAATCTATGTCCCTCTTCGGAGGTAGTCCAAGTACCTCTTGAAATACGTCCTTGAACTCTTTGAGTACCTCGTGATCTTCCAGATTCGAGACTACATCTCGGGATGCTTCTTCCACCCGAGCTGCAAATAATTGACAGCCTTTCCGGTAACATTTCTTCAGCTGCATCGCTGAGATTTCCCTAATAGCCATGGCTCTAGGAATTCCTTAGACTATTACCTGATTTCCCTCTTCGTTCAGGCATGTAAACCTCTTGTTATGGCAGTCCAGAAGGGCATGGTGTTGGTCCAACCACTCCATCCCAATTAAGCAATCGTATGAGCCTAAAGGTAGAATGTTCAATTCAGCCTTAGTGCGCATTCCTTTCATGTCTACTGAACATGACTTAACCAATTCAATGACCTTCCTTTTGGTTCCTGTGGCCAACTTCACTAGCCAAGACTTTTCATGTTTGCTTCTTGTTAAATGCAAACTTTCCACCACTCTAGGATCTATATAACTATGGCTAGCCCTTGAATCAATTAAAATAACAAGTGGTCGGTTGTTGATCGTACCTTCCACTTCAATCATGTGTTATTGAAATTCTACTTGCTTGTTGTCCAGGGATGCATAGACCCTCAGCATTCTACTGCCCATATCCTCCATTGTTTCAACTTGTTGAACATTATGGATAGTTCTCGCTTTATCTTTTCTGTGGGGGCAGTCTCTGTACCTATGATTCCCTTTACAGCCCCAACATTCCATAGGTGGTGGTCTTGGCATCTACTCACTCCCTTCAACTTTCCTGGGCTCTCTAAAAGATGACTGTCCCCAAGGACTATTCCTGAAAAAGGGAGGCATGTTTCCCTTCTGCCTATGTTCTTTCTTAAACCTCTTCTGGTCATCCCAAGCCTTCTGAAAGGTAGGATTTTCTCTTTGCTATTCGTATAAGCATTTATCCCTTCTTATGGTTTCTTCCATGGTCTTAGGATCGTCATATTGAATCTTGTGACCAATGGAAGGTGGCAGTCCACTCAGATACCTCTGAATTTTGACAGCCTCGTCTTTGATGAATGGAACATACTTCAGTAGTTCTAGAAAAATTTGTTCATACTCATCAATGGTCATGCTGCCCAACTTGAGTTCAAAGAACTCCTTCATCTTTCTGTCATAGTATCTTTTGGTCAGGTATTTATTTTCAAAATACCTCTTAAACTCCTTCCACGTGACCTCTTTCTCTCTGATGTGTTGCACCTGCACCAACTGATCCCACCACATGGATTCTTTTCCTTTCAGCTGGTACATTGCAATTCTTCCTTCTGCATGGGCAGAATAATTTTGCAGTTGGAAGTATTTATTCATACCCAACAACCATGTTTTGACATATTCTTCCTTCTTATGTTCAACATTGAATGTAGGCGGTTTAATCTTGTTGATTTCCCCTTTCAATTCATCCCTTCCAGATTTTCGATGTTTTCTGGTAGGGGACGAGCTTGAACTACTATGTGTCTCCTTGCCAGAATTCTTTCGGAAGAGACGGTAATTTCTGCTACCACTCCTCAATCTTATTCTCCTCTCAGGGGTTCTGACACTTCTTGATCTGCTTGTGTCACTCTCTTTTTCCAATTTCTTTTCTATTCTTTCCAGGCTCTTCAACATTTTTAAGTTGAATTCACCCTGTCGATCCCTGATTTTCATGAGCTTTCGGCTATCATCTAGGTGAGCCTGGGCATCTTTCTACAATCTTTCAATGAGTTTCATCATATGTTCTTCCTTATTCGTCTCTTTTCTGTGCCCATTAGAGTTTGTTCCTTCGACTCCCAGGTTGACATTCCTTCCTACCCTTTCGTCCTTTGTTTCGGAGGTAATCTGCACCTCTTTCAATTCCATACTCGGCGTTAGTTTTCGGCTGTCCTGACACTCATTGAACTTTTCACACACGACGTTCAACCAATCGAAGTTTGTCAGGCCTTAACCCTTCAATAAAACTTACAACATTCATAAGCCAACGTGAACAAGAAAAACGTTTTGACTTCACAAAGTTTTCTGAGCTCTATCCAGCTCTGGAAATTCCAGGACTTCAGAACTTCAAAATTTCGGTCCTCGAAGATCCAACAGTTAAATCTTCATAACCAAAGTCACCCTTCCGCAACTCGCGATCTAGCGAGTTCGTGAGTCGAAGACCCTCGACTCATTTCCTCCAAATGCCGATACCCGAGATGCAATACGGGTATGGATCCCTCCTCTCTAGTGCCTTCTACACATGACCATAGGCTAGGGCTAAGTGCTAGCACTTCTTCGCTAACTTGCGACTTCACGAGTTAGAGTGTTGAGCCTTCGTGCTCCTCCTTTTCGAATTCTGAAATCGTGAATTACTTTATTCTCCAAGCCCACAACACAGCTGTCGCCCTTCACCACCGTGGCACGTGGTACATTCAGGAGGGTCCATGTCACCTTCGGTGACGTCTTCAGGTCCAACCACTCTCATCTGTCTTCTCGACTCACTAGCACGTGGTACACACCCGTGTGTCCATGTCCATTCCAAATGGAATCCAACAGTTAGATCTTTATCATATCTATGGCACAGATCCTTTCTGCGTTTTGGGGTTTTGGACATCAGGATTTCATGCACCCCACATCTCTAACTTCCATCTGCCGAAATCCCAAAATTACGGTTTACTCCTCCGTTAAATCGGACGGTCAACTACCTTCCTATGATCTATGGTGTAGATCGTTTCAGCGTTTCGGGTTTCGGAGGTGTTCCCCTTCCTCACTTCCCATCTACTGAATTTGCGAAATTCGAAAGGTTTTCATGACTAACTCGAGCACGACTCCACAAGATCTAACGGTCGAGCCTTCCTCCCAGATATACAGCGTAGATCTTCTCGGGTTTTCAGGTTTTCGGGAGTTTGCGTATCGCGATTCCCACACTCCTGTGCAATTCAAAAGGAATGTTAATCCTTGCACACATTTTCCAGATCCAACGGTCATGAGGGCTCACCTTCCCTCCCGAACCGATCCTAAGGATCCAACACTGTTGGTGTGGAGTCCTCTCTCCCTGTGGCCATATACCACACCAGCTGCAGTTTCACAACACCGCTATACCTCCTGAGCTTATAGGCATGATCAAGTAACTCCTTGACACTCCAGACCATACCAGGGTATGAAATTGGTCCTCCAGACACAAGTTATCGTCTCACCCTCGGTCCAAAGACCACTCAACTAGCCCATCTAGGCCCAGTGTCGAAACCTTGGCTCTGATACCAAACTGTAACACCACTTTTTTGGTTAACAAACTTCACGGAAATATAACACCCACTCTGGATTATAAAACAACATGCATTAAGTCAAATGAAACACATTTAAACTTAGAGTAAGTCATATAAATTATTGCTATCATAATTTTAAGAATGGCATTAACCATAATTCATCTGCACAACAAAATACATGATAAAATATAAGCATCACAGGCATGCAAAACATAACATTTAACATAAGGTGATACTTATCTTGAAACTGAGGTAATTCCACCAACCATGTGCAGGCCTTCCACGAACCTCCCAGCCTTAGACCCCACTACTCATCAGTTTAGCAATAGGTCACCCCTGAGCTGGGACTAAGCTCCACCCCAAGGCAAGGAATCCTAGGCTAGGCTGAGGTTACAGGGAAAACACACAGTCACGAGGAAGGAATTCTCTTCCAAGAACCACTCATGCTCACTGCCCACACACCCTCATTCCCCACATGCCTATTCCACCCTAGGAGTATACACCTTCTCTGTCAACTGGACAGTCCTATGGCTTCTAACCTCCCTTACCTTGGGTTACAACAACAGACCGGACCGAAAGTCTGCGGGCTCTGTGGCAGCTACAGGGTTCATTCCAAGAGTCCTCTCCTTTCTCTGCGCACTCTCTCACCTAGATAGAGACGCTCACAGGCCAAACCACCTGTTCATCCAACCTCAAACACCCCTCTCTCTTGGAGAGAGTGTTTCACAACTAGTCACAAGCCATACGCAGTCCCTCACTATGCAACTGCAATTACCCACGGAAATACAGACACCGGCTTCCTCAAAACGGGTTCAGAAATGGAAAAAATGGTCTCACGGTCACGGCTTCGGGACAGAGGCTTCACGCACAAGTTCCATTTCAGATAGAGGATGCACACAGATTCCTAGACACCACACGGGATTTTTGGTTCATAACAAGGGTGAATTCGGCTCTTTCGGAATCAATCACAGGCTTCTGGTTCAATACGGAGGTATACACGAGTTTTCTCACAGCTAGACATAGGCTTTTCGTATCACAGAGACGCACGAAGGTTCTCTCCAGAAATCGGGTCTGTCGTACTGCTCAGAGCCCGTACACGCTCATGTTATTTGATCGAATGAGAGTCGAGCCCCTCTCACAGCTTACCCTGGTCATTTTATTCGCATGCACCAGGGTTGACACTTGTCACCCTGGGAACTACATGCGTTCCACCAACACACATCCCTTTCTCATGGTTTGGAACTTAGGATAAAACATGAAATGCTCATGCCTTTTTGAAATAATATTAAAATATTATTCCTAAGGCTGAAGCCCACTAGGCTTAACACTTAGCCCGTTTTCCCACATTCTAGCCCCTAATCCCTTGCCTTCTCTATGGAAGCTCAGTCCTTCTTCACTCATTCATTGTGGTCGGTCTGCACCTAGCGATGTTTACAAATTTTTATTAATTGTTCTGCATGATTACATATACAACAACAGGCTCCTGGCCTTCAACACTTAGGCTCCCTGGCCTAACAAACACATAAGACACCAGTTTATAAAAACTTGGCTCATCAGCCTATAAAACATAATTACAATTCCTTTCAGAACATGATTTACAACAGGGCTCGACCTTGGGGACACTACATAGATCCTAGAGATTAAACATGACCATCCATGAAGGAACTTCAAATAATAAGGCCACGCTTTCAATGGAACAAACTTTGTCTTCTGGAAGTTTAGGATGAGAACCTACATAATGGCTTTAGGTGCAGATGTGTGGGATGTGGTAGATACTGGTTATGTATAGCCGGTTATACTAGCTTCTAAGGATGACAAGCTAGAATTCAGCTTCAACGCTAAGGCTATGAATTCTGTTCTGAGTGGGCTTGCATAAGCAAAATTTGTAAAAGTTACGAACTTATAATCTTCAAAAGAAATGTTGGACAAACTCATTAGTAGTTATGAAGGTAATGAGAAGGTAAAGGAAGCCAAGATTCAAACCTACAGAGTAAATTTTGAACAATTAAAGATGAAAGAGGATGAAAATGTTGGGAAGTACTTTCTGAGAGTTGAAGAACTAGTAAATGCAATGAAAGGACTTGGTGAAAAAATTGAGGAAGCATGTTTAGTTTAGAAAATTTTGAGATCTCTGCTAGATAGGTTCAACCCAAAGGTCTCTTCTATAGAAGAACTTAATGATCTAATAGCGTTTCCTTTTGATCAACTTCTAGGAACGTTGAATGCATATGAAATGAGGATAGTTAAATATAAACCCACCTCTAGAGAAGCATCATTTAAAGCATATAAGAATGAGGATGCTGAGCCTAATGAAATCGAAGCAAAGTTTGTGAGAAGACTAAAGAAAGGATCATGCAGGTACCAAGGAAAGTTTCCCTTCAAATGTTTCAACTATGGTAAGATAGGTCATTTTTCATCTAAGTGTCCTCACAAAAGAAAGGATCAGACATATGACGATGAAGAGAAGCACAAACACAAGAAGGTCTATAAAGAGAATAATTTTAAGAAGAAAATCCTTCGTGTAGACAATGATGATGATCCCTCAGATGATGACAACAGTGGCTCTTCTATTGAAGATAAGGTTAACTACTTTATGCTAATGACCAAAGAGGATTATGATAATAAAATCACATGAAGTGATGTTAATGATGAAGAAGTTGTGGTTGGATTGGAAGGAGAACTGATCAACGCACTAGAATAAATTGCTATAATCAGATCTAAGAAGAAAAAGAAAAAACAATTCCTGATACAGTTCGAGAAAGACAGTAAAAAACCTGATGAAAACTTTGCTCTACTAAAAGTGGAATTAGAAGAGGAAAAGAAAATAGAGGACATTCTGAAACAACAGTTATTAGAGAAGAAGGCAATATGTGAAGCCTTGGAAGAAGAGGTAGTAAAAACTAGAAAAGAGATGGAGAAGTTTAAAGCATTGTATCTCCAAAATCTTCCAAGCATTAAAGCCTCAACAGAACTAAACGACATTTTGAGCAAATAGAGATCTCCTTTGTTGAAGACAGGTTTAGGTTATGTAAGTGGTTCAAGCAACAAAGAGCCAATAAAGATGATCAAGTTCTAAGTCAATAGACAATCAGACCATGTGAGTACTATGCCACCAAAATTCAATCAAGAAAATATGATCACTGATAAAAAACAAAGATATCAGAAGATGGAGCAACAAATGCCAAGAAGAAGGCCATCCTTCAGGTACCAAAATTTCTTCCATGGTTACTATTTTTACTATTCTAATTTCCATCATAAGATTGCAAATTGTCAAATTAAGCTTAGAGACATGCAACTGAGGAGTTCAAGAAATAAACAATCTTTGCAACATATAACTAAGAAACCAATGAGTATACATCGTAGCACCAATCACTTTGACCTATTGAATAATGAGCTCGAATGTTATAACTGTCATAACTTCAGCCACAAAGCTGTAAACTGCCATCTGAAGAATTACAAGGTAGATCCAAGGATAAATCCCTTAGCTAGAAATGCCAATACATGGAAAAAGAAAGATAGTGAAAAATGCGGTCTAGTACTTTCAACTCAAAAACAAAAATACCCCTGGTATATAGACAGTGGATATTCCAAGCACATGACTGGAGACAAGGATAATGTTTTTTCTATAAGTAAAATAAAAACAGGAAATGTAACCTTTGGAAATGATGAACCAGGTAAAATCAAGGGTAAAGGGATGGTGAGTTTGAGTAATGGTAAAGGAAAATCCCAAGACGTTCTGCTTATAGATGGGATGAAACATAATCTGCTCAGTGTAAGTCAAATGTGTGACAGAGGATGTGAAGTAGTGTTCACTTCCAAAGATTGTAAGATAAAGTTTGTAATATTAGGACAAGTGGTGGCTAAATGCATAAGGAAAGAAAATAATGTATATGTGCTGAAAGAAGACAGAGAAGAGTGTCATCTAAGAAAATATGATGAAAGTTGGTTATGGCATAGGAGACTTGGACATATGAACTTTGAAAACTTAATCAAGCTCAAAAATCTTGAGGCAACAAAAGATCTTCCAAGAATATCAAAGCCACAAGATTCTATGTGTAAACCCTGCCAAGTAGGAAAGCTAACCAGAACACAGTTTAAATCCAAGAGCTCTACTTCAACAGAGAAACCACTCCAATTAGTTCATATGGATTTATGTGGACCATCAAGACAGGAAGGCACATGGAAGGAAAACTACTTTATGTTGATCATTGACGAATAATCCAGACTCACTTGGGTTGTTTTTCTCAAAGAAAAAGATGAAGTGTTTGAGAAATTTAAAATATTTAAGGCTTTAACTGAGAATCAAATAGGCAACAGGTTAAATGAAGTAAGATTAGACATGGGAGCAGAATTTATGTCAAGTGATTTCAAGGAATTCTGTGATAAATATGAGATCAAGAGAGAATACACAATCCCAGGAACTCCACAACAAAATGGAGTAGTTGAGAGGCAAAACATAACAGTTCAGCAAATGGCTAGGTCAATGATGAATGAGAAGAACATTGGTCAAACTTATTGGGTAGAATAAATACACACAATAGTCCATATTCTTAACAAATCCCACCCCAGACCACATAGTGACAAGACACCTTATGAACCGTGGTATGGAAGACCTGCTTCAATCAAACACTTCAAAGTCTTTGGGAGTAAATGCTACATAAAGAATAATAATGAAAATCTTGGCAAGTATGATGATAGGGTTGATGAAGGCATCTTCTTAAGATATGCTACCAATAGTAAAGGATATAGATGCTTTAATAAAAGATTGCATAAATTAGTTGATTACATTGATTTGAAGGTTGATGAAGGAGTCCCAGTAAGATAGGTGAGAAATATTGAGTCTACTACAGAGGACACAGCTGAATCTGAAGATGTACAGGTCCAAGAATTAGATCGAGAAGAGACACCCAGACAAGAAGAGTCACGACAACAATCAACATCAAATCCTTCCTCCAGAATTACTCAAAGGAATCATCTTGAAAGTCAGATAATTGGTGAGAAAGACAAAGGTGTACAAACCAGGAGAAGGATAATCAAAGACATCGAGCAAAAACATATAGCCTTCATATCCATGGTGGAACCTAATAACTTTAATGAAGCCAATAAAGACGTAAATTAGTTAAAATCAATGAATGAGGAACTGAACTAGATTGAAAAGAACGACACTTGGGAACTCGTTCCTAGGCCAGCTAATAAAAATGTAATAGGATCCAAATGGGTCTATAAAAACAAGATGAATGAGAAAGGAAATATTGTAAGAAATAAGGATATATTGGTCTGCAAAGGATATGCTCAAATATAAGGACTGGATTTTGATGAAAAATTTGCGCTCGTAGAAAGATTAGAAGCCATTAAAATGTTTCTTGCATATGCTTGTCATAAACAGTTTAAAGTATATCAAATGGATGTCAAGTCAGCTTTTCTGAATGGAGATCTAAAATAAGAAGTCTATATGGAACAACCAGAGGGTTTCCAACTGTCAGATAACCCTGACTTTGTCTGCAAGCTGAAGAAATCCTTATATGGGTTGAAACAAGCTCCTTGTGCCTAGTATTACAGAATAGATAAGTATCTTCAAAACAAAGGGTTCAAGAGAGGAACAATTGACAAAAATCTATATATCAAAACAGAGGGTAATTATTTTCTCATTGTGTTGGTCTACGTAGATGAAATCATCTTCGAAAGCAATAGTGCTTCATTGGTACAATGGTTTTCTTCTGCCATGCAGTCTGAATTTGAGATGTCTATGATGGGGGAACTGTCATTTTTTCTTGGTCTACAAATTACTCAGAGGTCTGAAGGAATATTTATTTCTCAAGAGAAATATCTAAGAGAAATGTTGAAAACGTTTCAAATGGAAGATTCTACACCTATGAGTACACCTATGGTCATTGGATGCAAGTTAAGAAATGATGATGACTCACCTGATGTTGATCAGAGTTCATATAGGTCTATGATGGGAAGTCTGTTGTACATCAAAACATCCCATCCAGACATAATGCATGTCGTTGGAATGGTAGGAAGGTATCAGGTTTCACCTAAATAGAGTCATTTGTTGGTTTTCAAAACAATATTCATATACTTGAAAGGAACAATGAACTATGCCCTATGGTATCTTAGGAATCATAATTTTCAACTATCAATCTATTCAGATGTTGATTGGGATAACTGCGTGGATGAAAGGAAAAACATGAGTGGGGGTGCATTCTTCTTAGGAGATTCCCTTGTAGCATGGTTGAGCAATAAGAAAGGTTCCATTTCCTTATAAACTATAGAAGTTGAATACATTGCAGCTGCCACTTGTTGTACCCAAGTATTGTGGATGATTTATATGCTTTCAGACTTGGGGGTAAAATATACTGCAACGATCCCAATTCTTTTTTATAATACTAGTGCAATTAGTGTGCCAAAGAATCATGTATTTCGCTCCAAGACCAAGCATATACCCATCAAGCATCACTTCTTGAGGGAACATGTGACCAACACTGTTGTTTATGTGCGGTATATTCCATTCAAAGATTAGATTGATGATATCTTCACTAAACCGCTTGCAAAAGCCCAGTTTGAGTATCTAGGCCATCAGTTTGAGTATCTAGGCCAACAGTCCCAATGAAATCTAGACCGCCAGATCTCAGAGCATCATGGACCGTTGATATGGCACGACGAAGAATGAAGTCTGAGTTCTCGAAGAAGACATCTAGACCATTAAAATACGAAAGATCGTGGATCGTCGATTAGGCAAGATCTGAAATGCGAACTTTGTGAAGTTTTGATTCATGAAGGAGAGATCTGTACCATCAGATCACAAAGGATTGTGGGTCATCGATCTAATGCAAGAGCGAGTTCGAGAATCTGAATAAGGGAGGTGAGATAACCTCTAACATTGCAAAATGTGAAGTCGCGAAAATATCTGAGCCCTTAGATCATGAAGAGATCTGGACCGTTAATTTGATATGGAGTATTTCAAATTTTGCAATTTGGGAGAATTGAGGCAACTCGCAGCAAAATCTCTGAAATGCAAAGTCGCAAAATGATCTAGGCTGTCGGATCACAAATGATCATGGATCAATGATATAGAAAGGGTAGTTTCAGAAGTTAGGCCTATGGTCACAACCATGGTCACATTGATGAAGGTTAAGGGAGGAGCTAGTGTTGCTAGGCTGCGCCTCGGAGTTTGGTGAGATGGGAAAATCGAGGTGACTCGTAGCTGATCACCCAAAACATGAAATGCCTTTTCGAATAGGGTTGTGGTCACATAAGAGGAAGAGAAGGGAAGGAGCTAGCATTTATAGGCTCCACCTCAGAGTTTAGTGAGTTGGGAAAATTGAGGAGACTTGCAGTCGATCACCCAAAACGCGAAATCGCGAAACGACTGTTGGTTAGGCGTATGGTCACCGTTGATGGTCATGTGAAAAGAAGGGGATTATCCAGAAAATCTAGTGCCCACTGTGTAGATTTATCAGAAATGGAAAATGCACCAAAGGGATGAGTGCGCAAAGGTTTTCTCAATAACTGCCAGAATGGAGTGATTGCATCTGCCAGAGAATTCGAGGAGCTATAGGGTGATCGCCAAAGGAGTCGAAGAGTCTCGAGGTAACTGCCAGTGGAATGAAGACTCACCATAGAAATAATTGACAGATGGCAAGGTGTTGAAGTATGTAACTGTAACAGAGAGGATAAGCTCAACTGTGACAAAGAAGATGAAGGGTCGCACTGCCAGAAAAAGGAAAAGAATCTCAGGAACGACCACTAATGATGAATAGTCTCATGATAACGACCATTGATGAAGAACAGACTCAGGATAATCACCAGAGAGAGAAAAGAGTTAGGTGTATGATCTGGCAGAGTACTGACATGATAAATACACACAGAATAGAGAAGAGAGAGTTGCTTTTATTAAGAGTTATTCATGCAGGTAGAAGAAAGCAATGCGCAGGAGTTGAAGCACACAAAAGAGGCGTAGCGCATAGAAGGGAAACGTTGCACAGAGCATAAAGTGCAGAAGAAAGACATAGAATAGAAATGCATATCTGAGAGAGGAAGAGAAGACCAAGGTGTGCATGTAGAAACAAAGCAGAAGAACATAATCTCAAGAAGATGCAAACAAGAAGACATTGATGTAGGTAGAGCAGAGAAGTGTAACAAAACAATGATGAGACTGGTAAGCCATTGAAAAACACTGTATCACTGTAACAATTTTTTGTAACAAATTTTTTATAATCAGGGTGGTTGAGAGGTGTTAGGGAGGACTGTTTTCCTCAGAGTTTCAATTGGGTGCTTGAACACAGGGAGTCATAGCTTCCATCTGGTTGGATCTAGAAAAACTAGGGTGGTATGGTGGTGCAAGGGAGAACTATTTTTCTCTGTTATACAGGTTGGTGCCTATGTGACTGGAAGTTGGTGCTTCCATCGAGTAGGTGATGGAACACTCAGGGAGTTGGTGCTTCCTTCTAGTGGGTGCTAGAGAAACCAGAGAGTTGGTGCTCTCAACAAGTTGTTGCTTGTAAAACAGAGGTGGTAGCCTCAAAAGGAGTTGGTGCTCATAAGAATGATATTGTATAGAAAATAAAGACTACTTATCATATCAAGAAGAAGAGGTTTTTCCCTTTATGGGTTTCCTCAGGAAATATCTGTCTCTGTATATTTCATGTTTGTGATTGATGTTGAATATTCTATTTCTTACTTCCCTGCATTATTGTGATCATCATTGAGTGTTCTGTAAAGATTTTAAAATGGGCATAGTTGTTTAAGCACAGTAACAACTGATTCACCCCCCCTCTCAGTTGTCCAACATCAAATAAATAAAGAAAAATGAAAATAAGGGGTTTGGAATGAAAAAAGAATCGAGGAAAGTGTAACTCAAGCACCAAGCACACCCTCTTCAAAGGCACTCATGGATGAATCAATACATTGTCTTGCATATTAATGACCCCATGCCTAGAAGTAAACCCCATAACCACCTCACATTCATTACATATCTATGATGGGTCCTTTCAGGAAATATCTCTCTATTTGGGTATTGACACACCTAATAGGGTATTTTGATGGTTCTCCCATACTTAAATTTTATAACTTTCATAAAGTCATGAGATTTGACTCACAAACTCGCCATTATTTATATAGCTTGAAAATAAATTTGCAAGGCATGTTAAATTTTTTTTATGATATCTATGATTAGTAGGTGGGACCCCCTAGGAGAAAAAGGAATTGGTAGTTTATTTTTCAATTATTCCTAAAGTTAAATCATATGCATTATTGATGGTTTGATTGGAAAAATTCAAAATCTATGATGATGTTCATCTATGCATGTCAATGATAATGTTTTATTCCTTTTAGTATAATTATCAGATCTACTTATTTGGTTGCGTATGAAAGAGTGAGGATGTTCTCAGTAATCTCTAAAGGCTCTAGTATACTAGATACATTCATGCTCATGAAATTCCATTACATGATGATCATGTCTTTGGGACACTCATTCTAATCACAATGTATAAAGGTTTGTTATATACATCTACAAAGTCACATTATATTACATGACCTAGGAACATATCATGGAAACAAAAACATTTTATAATAATTAAAGTTATACAAATTGCAAGCATATCATGGTTATCAAACTTGTTGGATACACTTATAAAAGGGGGTTATTGCATTTGTAAATGGTTTGGCAAAGGTTTTGTTATATACAAACACACCAAAAATGATTAAAGGTCATTTGAATTGCATATCATAACTGTTATTTGTTATATGGCAGTCATGAGATATGTTGCAAATGTGATATCATGTTATATAAGGGATGAAGGATTGAATTACATATAGCATATGGTATAAGTGTTGGGGTCAACATTTCAGACTACAAATGGAACTATGGCATATGCATTTGATGATTTAAGTGATAGATTTGAAAGGCTTGCAATTTTCTTTTGTTATAAATGTGGTTTTAATATGATTAAACCCTAAATACATTCTCGAGACGTCATTTGGATATAACAAGTGGAAAGTTGATATGCATATTAACACAGCCTGATATGGCATGTGCGCCCTGCACATTTGTCACTCATTTTAGATCGTAATTGGTTGCCATGTCATTTGTTTGGAAATGGAAATAAGATGTGGCATAGGGTTGGTTGCATTTGTATGTTTGAAGAGAAGTGATGGCCACCATGCATTCAATATGCAAGGATGTGAGCCTTAATGCCTATGTCCTATGTATACCACCCTCATTATTGGTTTTCTCATTTCATTTTTTCTTCTTGAGAATTGTTGCAGTTACATGGTTCAACTTTTGTGGTTTATTAACTATTTATACTGGTTTTTGCAAGTATTTGAAGTGCCTGGAAAAGGTATGCATACACCAGATTGTCCACTCATCAAATATATATGTTTTTCAATTATAGTTTACAGGTTGGCTCTATTTGATTGGATTTTGGTGTTTTCTCCTTCCCTGCCTTTTCGTTTTAAGTGAAAATATGGTTTTGCAAAGAAATGTTTATGTTTCTTTTCTTTCCCACATGAATTCACTTTCCATTTCTGTTGAAAGAAAGTATGGTTCTTGTTATGAAAATACCTCAGATGCATTGTTTGACCTGAGTTCAAGTTTCAAGTTTTTGGGTTCCTTATTGTATTGTATGGTAGATTTTGGTTTGAACTATGTATACCCATGACACCATAGCTCGAGTTGTTAAAACATATGCTTTGTTGATCTAGGTTTTTGTGTAAAATCATTGAATTCAGTGTGGTATTAAGACCCAGATGGATAATGAATATTTTTCATCTATGTTTATGTCATAAGCTTCACAACCTTCATAGAGGATTATGCAAGTCACGACCATGATGTCTACTCTCTCGTCGACATTGAATTCACGATACTATATTGTTGGAAGCTTGGTTTTGAAACCCACACTTGATAAATTTCAATTAAATATATTTTTGAGCCATAGCCTTGTTGAGTTTTGAATTAAATCTCAATTCTTATTAGTTTTCAAAGGAATATTGTGATGGGTCAAAAGCTTTGTTGGAAAATTACCCAATCTTTGTCACTCATATGTTTGAATGTACTCTCAATCGACTCAAAACTTCATATAATTATGGCCCATGTGTTTTTGTGGAGATTTGATACTTGATCCTAAAGGAATAAAGGTCCAACCAGTTTGAAAAGTTAATACTATCATGCAATGTTTAGAATCTAAAGTTTACCTACTGAGTTGATTCTGGGGACTACCTACTTCAGTTCAAAGCTTGTTTTGAAATGAATACTTTGTTGCCATATTTTTTCAATGTGTCAAATTGACATCAATGCTCATATTTTAAAGGAGATAGGTCATAATGACTTGAAAGTTCAAATGTATAATGAGTTGTTGGTTCTGTTTCAAAATTGCAACACAATTGGATCTACACACACTTGGCATTCATCCAATGTTAAGATATAGAAATATATTGGCATGCTGATATAAAGTTTTTGTTTGATTATATGGGATGAAAGACGAAAGCATTTTTTGTTGGTCAATATCACAAGTATTAAAAGAGCATGCATTTGTTTTCTATTACACATATAGGAGCAAACCCCCTCATTGTTTCACTTTCCATGTATTGTTCCCAAATGTTGGAGAAATTTCTATTTTCGACACACTAGTTCAGTGGGAGTAGCACTAGTTCATTAGGAGTTAACTAACTAGTTCTATTTCAGACTTTCTAATCTTAGACCTTCACTATTATGCATGCATTCCTAATTATAGGATGTTATTTCCTATATGAGTGAAGATCACTCACTCATTGATAAGATAATAATATACATTGATTCTCAATTTTCATTGTGTATCTCTCTTCCTTTTCTTGATAAGATTTGTTTGTGCATTCTTTAGCTAGGTCTCCTGTGCAGGTTTCCATGAAACACTGACATGGTATCAGAGCTATGCTACTTGAAGCAAGCCAGACAAGCCAAAGAATATGGAAAATTGGAGTTTCGGCGAGTTAAATCCGTGGTCATACATTTTAGCAGTTATTTATCCAAAAATATTAAGTTTTTTGAGGAAACAACTCATGTGGGAAGTAAATCGACCCATTCTGCAAGTGGGTTTTCAATCGTTTGACAAGATTCCTCACCGTTTGCTAAAAAAGTAAGCCATAAGATAGCCTCCTGAAACTGATACGAATCTATGGCCATACCTTTCTATAGTGATTGCTCACAAAATATTAAGTTTTTGAGGAAACAACTTGCGTGAGAAGTAAATCGACCCATTATGCAAGTGGGTTTTCAACTGTTTGGAAATATTCCTCACCGTTTGATCAGAAAGTAAGTTGGAAGATCATCTCCTGAAACTGATATGAATTTTCACTTAAAGTTCCCTTTCTGTTGTGATTTCTTAATTTTTCACTTGTAGATTGAGAGTAAATTTTTAGGGGTTCTTAGAAACAGTGGGAGAGATGGATAGGACAACTATTATACAATCAAACTTGGTGGTAATCCTCACACCATACAATTATTTTGATTGGAAGGCCAAGGCAGAATTCCAACTGAGAAGGAAAGTACTGTATAATTTGATGACGACGACAGAAACATAACCTACATCAACGATTGAGAAGATGAGATGGGCGAACTGTAAGGATGAGGCCACATGAGTACTTCTTTATTTAATCTCCAATGATCTATGGTTGCATGTTTCTGCATGCAAGACTCCAAACAAGATCTGGACCACCCTGGAAGAACTCTTTGGAAAGCAGGATGAGATGCGAGGTCATATGCTTGAGGTAGAGTTGAATACCTTAGACCCTAAAAGTTTTGATAATATATAGGATTTCTTTACTAAATTTAAATCTTTGATATTGAGCTTGTGTGAATGTGGTATTGACAAGTCTACACAAGAAAAACAACTTATTCTAATAATCGTGTCCAAGCTAGGACCAGAATACATTGTATATGTATCCAATTTCCATTCTGACAGATGTCTTTTTGGAACAAATTGGAAAATGCCTACGTTGTCTCAGTTCATTGAGTCACTTACACAAGATCAGACAAAACTCATACAGATGGGCCTCATGATAGATCCCAAAGCACATGCACTCACCATGCATGATGGAAAAGGGTCATCCAAATAGAACAAGGAGGGATATTCCGAACCATTTAATGATTCTTCAGGTTCCAAAGACTCTTCAAATTCCAAGAAGAAGAAGAAGGGAAAGCAATGCACTTACTACAATAAACCGAATCATGAATAATCCACATGCATGGAGAAACAGATTGATCTTATGGCACATGCACTTCAGCAAAACAACCTTGGAAACTTCATTCTAGAGGGAGTCAAGAAGCAGAAAGAAGAAGATCATGCTCCTAAGAAAGGTAAACCTCATGCTCTGGTTGCAATTAATACCTCATCTGATTCATGGATTATATATTATGGTGCATCCCATCATATGGCAATGAAAGAGGAAGTTTTATCTTCTTTGAGTCCATGCTCAAGACCCCCTATTCTCATGGGGGATGATACTCCAGTAGAAGTAGTAGGAGAAGGTAGAGTGGAACTCCACAATGGCAGTTTTGAGAATGTTCTACATGTTCCAAACCTTTCTATGGATCTACTCTCAGTTTATCAGATCACTCAGAAAGGTAAAAAGGTTGAATTTACATCAGATTCAGTTTCAGTAATTGACTTGCATGACAATTCCATTATTGCAATTGTTGAGGTGGATCGCAAGTCAAGGTTGTATAAATTCACTAAGTTTTATGACGATGACTCCTCTATTCTACTTACACATAAGGAGAGTATTTTACATGAACCTCCAGTGCAACATGCATATACTCCTGTTCTTCCATCAATTTTAGACATCAAATATTATTCCAAATACACTTAGATTATGTACATGGAAATAAGAAGGTAGTACATCCAGATACAAATCCATCGTCGAAGCTTCAACAAATGCCCAAGAAGGCATAGACCACACTTCAGGTAGCAGACAAACTTGCAGGGAATCCATTGGATTCGAGGATGACTTGATCTCAGCATGAGGAGCCTTCTCATGTACTTTCAGCTTCATAACCTACGATGCCCATGCATTGCTATATGGTTCAATCTACTGATCCACAGAACTACAATAGGGTTGTGAAAAATCCATTATGACAAGCAACCATGCAGAAGTAGTATGACTCACTCCTACAGAACCAAACTTGGAATCTAGTTCCACTTCCACCAGAAAGGAATATTTTCAGGTGCAGATGGGTCCACAGGATCAAGAGGTATAAGGCCCGACAGGTTTCCAAAGGACTTCATCATATCCATAAATATTTCTACATATTCACGAAGACTTTCAGTGAGAAGAAGTTTTAGACTTTGCGGGATCGTCTTGCAGTGAAGAACACAGTTTCCTAGCAGCTTCCATTTTCTTCTTTTGATACATTATCTTTTGAGGGGGGATTTTGTTCCCATGTGGTTTTTACTCTTTCCTCATTTTTATTTAGTGTTCATTAGTTGCAGTGTACATCAGTACCTAAAATGGCCTAGTAGCTGAGACTCATTTTTTACTCCATAGTGATGTTCAGGGGGGGTGTTGGAGAAATTTCTATTTTCGGCACACCAGTTCAATGGGAGTAATGTTCATTAGGAGTTAACTGACTAGTTCTATTTTAGACTTTCTAATCTTATACCATCACTATTATGCATGCATTCCTAATTATAGGATGTCATTGCCTATATGAATGAAGATCACTCACTCATTGATAAGATAATAATATACATTGATTCTCATTCTTCATTGTGTATCTCTCTTCCTTTTCTTGATGAGATTTGTTTATGCATGCTTTAGCTAGGTCTCCTGTGCAGGCTTCCATGAAACACTGACACCAAATTTCCCAAATCATTTATCATTTAATTTCATACTATTCTTCCCTTGTTGCATAAATATAAAATATTTCTAAGAGGATATGTTGGAAGCATAGTATATGTGACTTTTGGCAGACTGATAAAGATATATTATAGTTTATGAACATGTACCACACTTTCCCGTCATCTAATTTCACTTTACGTACATCAAAAACCCCTTCATCTCTCCCAATTTCATTATGTTTCCCATGTTCTAAGTAAGAAATCAATATTAGTTTGTGGAGATATAAGTGATGCATATTTTGGAATGATATTTAAATACAGGGGAAATTGCTTGATTCTTCTTTGACTTTCATTTTTACCTATCATCTCCCCTGATTGTTTGCATGCTTGATTGCTAGTTGACACAGAGCCACTTTTAAATGATGTTTAATGCAATATGGTATTTGATGGTTTTCTATCTGTGATTTGCATATACTAATTTGGTCTTCATAATTCACTAGATGATATTTTTCAGTCGTGGAAACAATCATTCCAATAGAGGGAACATAGGTAATTGGAATAGAGGATAGCAAGTTGGTTGGTAGAGAGGTAGAAACAAAAGACTTAGATTTTTTATTCATTTTGATGCTGACTCTGAGGAGTTTAACTAATTCCTACAAACTAGTTTTTTGAACCTAGTTGGCCAAGGATATTTTTAGCTTCCTCCACCACCTATCAAACCCCCTTTTCAACCTCATCCTAGCATTGTTGGTATTCTTGTACAACCTCATGTTTCTATGCAACCTGATTCACAAGACAATGATACTTGGAAACATGTGATTCCAAATTCTCCACCTTGTTCCAATGGCTGGCCCAATGTTTCACTAACAATACCTCCACCACTTAATCTTGAGCAACCAATCTATTAAATTGGTTTAGTGGCTTCACAAGTGCACTCTACTCATGTATCAAAAAACTTTAAAGCTATAAATCTAGAGCTTGAACCAAGTAAAGAAAAATGGCCTGCAATTTAAATCAGTTTAGATTCTTCAAATGTCTCTTCTTATAAAATCAAATCCCTTCCCTTCAAACTTGATGACCAAGTGAGAAAGATCACCTTTGGTGATATGCATATTGAAGTGTCTACAAATGAAGATAAAAAAACATACCAAAGCATATTTACAAATGAACAAGGTGGTTTTATCAGAGGGAAGTGAGAACAGGAGGACAACCTCTTATGAAAAATATAATATCTGATTTTTATGATGGAACTTTTATTTCACTTTGACTATTGGACATAATTGCACTTATATCTTGGGACAACAAATAGATTGATTTATTTTTGTCATATTTATGATATTTTGGGAGGCACAAGTATATTTATGGAATGATTATTTTTGGGTTTTTGGATATGCATGTATTTATGATGATATGGCCTGATATGCATAGTAAAATTATGGAGCAACAAGGGAATATTGAGAATTAAAAAAATTAAGAGATATGAAGGGGCTCCCCACCTATTAATTATTATTTATTACTACCCTTTATCATTATTTAATAAATTTTTTGTACTTGGTTAAAAATTACTAAGTAATTATTAGTTCAATTATTTTTTATTTGGTCCCGGAACTGTGCGCATCAGAGGTCGTTGGAAACCCTAAGCCAACTGTGGCTGAGCCCCGATCGGCGTCTGGCCTCTAGGCCGACTCCCGTCTCCTCTCTCGTCCGACGTCGACCTTGCAGAGGCCGTGGAAACTAGCCCGCAGCGTGGAAAAAATCAGAGCTAGAAACAAGTGGAGGAACGGTGTGCGGACAAGCAAAAGAAGCGCCGACGCTGGACAACAGGCGTAGGGCCGTGCTGTGGTTTTAAAACTCGCAGTTTTTTCATAGGAGCGCCGAGAGCGAGCCAGCGCTCCCCCTTCTGGCCAAAGGAAGCACCAAGCCTCTTCTGGACTTACGAATTTCTCGTTCCTTTGGTCCAGCGCGCCCGTATAACCTCCGAATGCGTGTCGAAAAATGAAGTTTCAAGATTCGAGCCTCTGAGAATTCTACGCCCTCTCGTCCTGCCTGCATCTTTTCTCCAGACCATGGCTGCCTCCTGGGAGCCCGATCCACCTCCGGAGGTTCTTTCCTTCAGAAACATGATCGCTGCTGGCCCCAAACGCCCTCCTTCCGCGGCCCAGCAGAAATTCGTAAAGAAATTGGACACAATCCCTTCGGTGGCTCTCCCAGAAGAAGAAACCTGCAAAGCGGCCTTGAATCTGGCTGAGAGGGTCCTCATAGGACAGTTCACGGGCCTCTGTCCCTCACCCAAAACGGTGGAAGAGTGGACTCAAAGGAACTGGAAGCCATTGATCAAAGAAGGAATCAAAATCTTTTTTGTAGGTAAGGGTTTCTTTGTATTTGTTTTTGAAAACCCGGAGGACAGAGGAGTAATCTTCAGGAATAGGCCATACTTTATGGGACCCCAGGGCCTTTACCTAAACAAATGGACTCCAGATTTTGATCCTACCCAAGATGTCCCTTCTACTGTCCCGGTTTGGGTCAGGATTCCACATCTACCTCTCCACTGCTGGAATAAAAAATCCCTCCAGATTATTGGCAATGCATTGGGAAAATACATAGACCAAGCCGCACGAAAGGATCAATATTCTTGTGCTCGTATTTGTGTTGAAGTGGATCTAGAAGAGGGATTACCAGAAGCTATCAAGATCAATGTAGCAGGGTGGACGCATGTTCAAGAGCTGGACTACGAGCAACTACCTTTTAAATGCAGACATTGTCATGGGCATGGACACTTTGCAAAGCATTGCAAGAAGAAGACTGAGGAACAAGTAGATAAACAAAATGGGGAA
>ML788516.1:152683-172539 GCA_009831015.1 Picea engelmannii | reverse complement strand
AAAATCTGGACAGCGATTCCCAAGTATGTATGTTGGCAGCTTTGGTTGGCACGCAATCAGCTGATATTCAAAGAGATGCGGCACTCCCCGATGCAAGTAGCTGCAAAAGCTAAATCCTTCCTCCTGGAAGCGGCCCAACAACAATATTTTAAAGATGATCCTTTGTTATTGCCTAAGGAAAAGAGGTGGCTAGGCCCTCTTGTGCCTTACCTAGGTAAGCTTCCACTCTCCCCCCAATCTGTCACAGCGGATTGGTGCTTAAGAGATGACGATGATACTTTCCAGTCATGGTGGCGGTCCCAAAATTTATCCACAATTTTCTTTGACGGAGCGTCTAAAGGAAACCCCGGTGTTGTTGGTGCTGGGGGGGTCATCTACTCCCCGAAGGGGTTCACAAAAGACTGTTTCTGCTGGGGTTTAGGACAGAAAACCAATAATCAAGTCGAGATGCTAGGGCTCATTAAAGCTTGCCACATTGCTAGAGAAAAAGGAATCAAAGACCTTCAAGTATTCGGAGACTCAGAAATAATAATAAAAAACTTAAACAAGGAGACAAGGTTCAGCAACGCCAGCCTAAACAAAACCTTGGACAGATTGAAGAGAGTTCTTCAAGACTTCAACTCGTGCAAGTTGTATCACATTCTTATAAAGTCAAACATTGAAGATGACCAGATGGCGAACAAAGGCATCACTCTCATGAAACGACTGCTAATTGTAAGCAATGAAAGATTTGTTCAAACTCCCTGAGAAGGCTGAAAAACAAAAGCAGCAGCAGTCAGAAAATTGTATTGTATTAAGGGTCGCTTCGGCTAAGACCCATTTTCAATTTAGATAAATAAAATCCCATACCCGTTTTAGTTAAAAAAAAATAAAAAAAATTACTAAGTATTTTAACTAAAAGGTAGTTTAACCACCTAAACTACCTCATTGAAGTATAAAAGAAGGAAAAGGACAAAGGAATAGAAAATAGAGAGACAATTTTTATAAAGGTTTGATCTTTCTCTGAAGTGAGATTTGATTCAATATTCATTCATCTCTGAATTACATAGAGTTGAATCCTCTTTTTGATAGAAGGGTTATACTGAGGGTGACAAGAAGGACTAAGAATCATAGATATTTTTCATGCTTCAAAAGGTCATTCATTTTTCTCAATATTTTTTTAATTGTAATTTGATTTTTTGAATTAATTTTCAGTGTGATTAGAATTGTTTTGCAGAGTCAAGACAATGATGCATTTGTGGCTTGGTTGATCTAATATTTATTTTGGTGTTGGTCTTCTCTTTAAAGACATCAATTTCCTTTGTGCGATGTAATATTCCACCCTATACTTCAACTCTGGTCTTCACCCTCACAGGGGTTTGTAAAGAGATATTATGTTGTAATTTGGAATTGAAATCAATAAAATCATCTATTGATTTTGGTCTCACTTTTGTATTTGTTGTATAATGTTATTTTATATTTTCTTTATTTAAATTTTATTTTATAAATCTATTTATGATCACATTACAACACTTTTTCTATTTTATTTTATTCAACACTTAAATATAAAATTAGTGTAAGGCTGATTGAGAATTTTGAGTAGGCTATAAACACAGGGTGGCAATCCTTCCTATCTCACCTTAGCCTTCTAAGATTTGAAAATGTTGGTATAAGGACTTCCATTCATTTTCATCAACATTTATTTGGTGACCATATTGGGGAACTTCATCCATAGTTATCTAGTTCTTTATTTAATTTTTTATATATAAGTTTGTTTTATTTTTAGACTTCATGACTTTTCTTATTTCCTGCCTAATATTTGTTGGAGTTACTTCACACACACCTAGGATTTCCTTTTCCTAAGTTTTTTCCTTGTTTATTAGTCACAATTAGTCATTATCTAGTCTCCTATATTTTAGGGGAGAATATTCTGCCTAAAGAATATTCTCTTTCAATTGACACTTCAGTTTGACTAGTTGAGTTGAGTTTCGATGTTGCATTGGTTTTGTCACCATGAAACATTGGGATCATCATCATGATAATGAACACTTTCCTTGGGATCATCACCATACTGGAGCATTACCCTTGATTCCTTGATCTACTCCTCACTACTCTTTGTTTAGTCAGTTAACTGAAGACTAGTTGACTAGTTAACTCAGCTAGGTGGCAGTTCACTCTTGTAACTGCCTGAGAGACTAGACTAGGTGGAAGTTCACTCTCGTAACTGTTGGTGTGTGTCCAAATCACTCTATACCACCACTATGGCACATTGATTCTCCTCCAGTGCACATTCATTGAGTTATACAAAGTATATCATGTGTAAATTATTCATTATTCATTAACGGTTAATGAGAATTCTTCCATTCTTTCTCTCCTTCTTTCTCAATTTCTCTATGAAAATGTGTGTAGTATTTGGTAGCTAGATCTATTCTATTTACGTTCAACACATTTACATGATATCAGAGTTGAAGAAATGCTAAGCAAAAGCTACGCCAATTTTTTTTACAGGTACAAAAGATTGAAGACAACAAAAAGATGGATTTCCAAAAAGAATTCATTCTTACACCTTAAAAATACTTTGCATGGAAGGAGAGAATAATTATTCATATTTGAACCATATGATTGTACAGGTTAACCTTGAATACAGATACATAACTGACATCATCCATAGAAAAATACAAGTACTTAAATTGGATGGATGAAGCACTCAAAACGACTTACAGTCTTATTTCTCCCGATCTCCTTTTTCACATATCTTCCTGTAAGACTCCCAATGAAGCATGGACCACATTGGAATGGATATTTGGAAAATAGGATGAAATGAGGGGATACATGTTGTAGGTGTAACTGGTCACATTGGATCCAAAAAGCTTCGACAATGTCCAAGATTTATTTGCAAAATTCAAGGGTTTACTGTCACAACTCAAAGCTTGCGGGGTTGATAAATATAAGAGGAGAAACAAATGGTTCTCGCCATTCTCTCCAAACTTGGTCCTGAATTTTCTGTGTTTGTATCCATATTCCATTATGTCAGATTCGCCTTTGGAGCCACCTAGAAGATGCCTTCACTTGAGGACTTTATCGAATCCCTGACACAAGAGAAAACCAAGCTCATCAACATGGGAAAAATCAAAGGCCCAAAGGCGCATGTGATTACTGTGCAAGATGGCAACCACCAATATCAAAAATCTAAATATAAAGACAAAAATAAATCTCATGCACATCCAAGGAAGGAAGGGTACACAAAACCCTTCATCGATGCCTCCGGATCCAAAGGGGGAAAGGGAAGAAAAGGGGAGAAATGCACGTACTGTCACAAATAATTCCATCCAAAATCCACATCCATGCAAAAAAAAAAAATATCTAATGTCTCAAATACTTTAAAAAAACAACCTTGGAGATCGCATCCTCGAGGGTGCCAAGAAGAATAAGCTAGAATATCTAAATCCCAAGAAAGGAAATTCTAGCCATGCCTTGATTTCCATCAACTCCTATCCCGATGCTTGGATCGTAGATTCAAGAGCATCACATCACATGGCTACCTAAATAGCAGTATATTATTTATTGGATGCATGCAAAGGTCCTCCTATTATGATGGGGGACAACTCTTCTGTCGAAGTCATCAACAGAGGAAGGATTTAACTCACCAACGGAAGCTTCGAGAATGTGTTGCGTGTTCCCAAAATTTCCATCAACCTTTTCTCCATGTATTAGATGACAAATTCCAAAACCAAAAATAAATTCATATTCACACCAAATTCCGTGGACATATATGACATGAAAACCAACTCCAGGGTTGCTACCGGTGAGGTAAATCATCAGTCTAGATTGTATACTTTTTCTAAATTCATTGAACATGATTCTTCTTTACTTCTTTCTCATGCTAATGAAAGTAGTAGGATATGGAAAGAAAGGCTTGGACATTTGAATTTTAGAGACATGCAATGGCGTAGCAAGAAAATATTGGTTTATGGTCTACCAGACATCCATTTCTCCAAGGGAGTATGTGAGGGATGTGTTCTCAGAAAACACCCTCAAGAGAAATTCGACAAAGGAATGTCTCATAGAGCTTATGAACCTTTAGATATGATCCAAAATGACCTTATGGGTCCTTTTCCGCATCCATCCATCAGCAAAGAAATGTTTGTTCTCATTTTTGTTGATGATTTCTCACGTTTTACATGGATCTACTTTGTCAGGAAAAAATCTGAGGTCTTTCAACACCTCAAAGATTTCAAAGCCCTGGTTGAGACACAGTCTGGAAAGAAGATCAAATTCCTCCAAACTGATAATGGGGGAGAGTATGTCAATCATGAGATCCATGATCTTTTCCATGAGGCAAGGATTTAGTGGCAACATGCATTTCCCTATATTCCGCAGCAAAACGAAGTTGTTGAGCGGAAAAATAGATCTCTAAAGGAGATGGCATCTTGCATGCTACATGTAAAGTCACTACCACAGAGACTATGGGTCGAAGAACTTAATTGTGCAACATAAATCCAAAAATGATCTCCCCATAAATATGTCAAGGATAAGACTCCCTACGAGGCTTGGAGTGGCCTCAAACTAGAAGTGACCCACTTTCGTATTTTTTATTCACGTGCATGGGCCCAGATTCCCTCTAAAAAGAGGAAGGCACTTTATCCATAGAGAACTGAGTGTATTTTTATTGGATACCCCGACGATGTGAATGGTTATAGACTTATTGATATTTCCTTGGATCGTCTCATCATTGATCGAAGTGTCCAATTCAAGGAAAGTGTCTCACATGTACCTCAATAGCCGCATGCAAACACCTTCATTCTTCCACCTGTCCGAGATGATGAGCATGCACATGCCAACTCTTCTTCTAATGAGAGTTCAGATTCAAAGGACTCAAATGATTCAGATTCAGAGTTAGTACAATCAGATTCATATTTAGAACATCTAGATGTAGTTGCAGAGCCAGAGCAGAGGCCCAAGTGGGCACATACTACTCTTCAGGATGCAAGGGATCTCGTTGGTGATCCAACCGATACTAGGAGGACTCCATCTAATTTCGAGGAGCCTCCTGTTGCACTCACTGCCACTGAACCATTGCCCTCCATGCATCTTTTCTTGGTTAATTCTTCAGATCCACAGTCTTATGGCAAGGCTATTGGAAATCCCTTTTGGGAATTCACCATGTAGGAGGAGTACAACTCCTTCCTCGAGAACCAGACTTGGGATCTGGTTCCCCTTCCTTCTGAGAGGAAACTTGTCAGATGCATATGGGTCTACAGGACCAAGAGCATAACGGATGGACATATTAGCAGATACAAAGCCAGGCTTGTTTCCAAATGCTTTCAACATGTGCATGTTATTGACTATGATGAGACCTTAGCTCTAGTAGAGAAAATGGATTCCATATGATTGGCACTTGCCATTGCGGCAACCAAGGGATGGGAATTCCATCAGATGGATGTGAAGAATTCATTTATTCACGGTGATCTCTCTAAGGAGATCTATATGGAGTAGCCCTAGGGATTTATACAAGACTCATATTTGGTCTATCGACTGAAGAAGTCCCTTTATGGCCTCAAATAGGCTCTGAGGGCATGATATGCCAAGATGGACTCCTACTTGTTGTCACAGAACTTTGTACGTTGTAAATCAGACTTGAATGTCTACATGCTTCGGACGACTGATTCACTTCTACTCTTATTTTTGTATGTTGATTATTTTTTGATTACATGTTGCTCGACTTCAACGATTGTTGTAGTCAAGAGGATTCTACATGACAAGTTTTTGATGATGAAAATGGGTCCACTACACTTCTTCCTTGGACTCGATATCAGTCAGGGTGCATAAGGCATCAAACTATCTCAAGCCAAGTATGCACGAGATCTCCTTGAGATATTTCACATGACAGAATGCAAGTCTGCTCCGACTCCTTTCCTATCAGGAGTCAAACTTGATGATGAAGGGGAGAATCCATTGGTTGACAACACACTATACAGACAACTAGTGGGGAGCTTGTTGTATCTCACACACTCCAGACCAGACCTCTCTTATGTAGTTGGCATAGTTTCCAGGTTCATGCAAGAGCCGCATGAGCTACATTGGAAGGCTACAAAGCATATTATTCGATACGTATAGGGCACCCTCACCTTTGGGATTCATTATACAGTAGACTCTACATTAGATCTCATCGGGTTTATTAATTTTGACTGGGCTGGCGATGGCACTGATCGCAAGTCCACATCTGGTTACTTACTCAATATTGGTTCTGGGCCCATATGTTGGTCGAGCAAGAAGCAAGCTTCCATTGCTCTATATTCAATCGAGGAAGAGTACAGAGGGGTAGTTAACATAACCATTCAGGCTATGTGGCTACAACATTTTCTCACTGAGTTGGGCATTCAGTTTCATTGGTCGATCGTCATCTGGTGTGACAACTAGAGCACTCTGAAGTTCTGCAGAGATCTAGTTCAAAGGCAGTGAATGAAGCACATCAAGATCCACATGCACTACATCAGGGACTTAGTACACGATGGGATCATCGACCTACAATTTTGTCCTTTAGTAGAACATACGACAAACATCTTCACCAAGACCTTCACTCAGCAGAAGTTCTATTCTCTATGAATTCGTCTTGGAGTGAAGGACACAGTTGCCTAGCAACTGTAGTTCTTCTTTTCACATACATTGTACCTTGAGGGGGGGTTTTTCCCATGAGTTTTTCCCCATTTCCTCACTTTATTTTAGTGTATCTTTTGTATTTTGGTACCTAACATGGCCTCATTGTCGGGCCACATTTTTTATTTTCACCATAGCGATGTTTAGGGGGGGTGTTGGAGTTACTTCACACACACCTATGATTTCTTTTTCCTAAGATTTTTCCTTGTTTATTATTCATAATTAGTCATTATCCAGTCTCCTATATTTTAGGGTAGAATATTCCACTTGGAGAATATTCTCTTTCATTTGACACTTTAGTTTGACTAGTTGAGTTGAGTTTAGATTCTGCATTGGTTTTGTCACCATGCAACATTGGGATCATCACCATGCTAATGAAAACTTGCCCTGGGATCATCACCATACTGGTGCATTACCCTTGATCTACTCCTCATTACTCTTTGTTTAGTCAGTTAACTGAAGACTAGTTGACTAGTTAACTCAGCTAGGTGGCAGTTCACTCCCGTAACTTCTCGAGAGACTAGACTAGGTGCCAGTTCACTCCCATAACTGTTAGTGTGTGTCCAGATCACTCTAGACCACCACTATGGCACATTGGTTCTCCTCCAGTTCACATTCATTGAGTTATACAGAGTATATCATGTGTAAATTGTTCATTATTCATTAATGGTTAATGAGAATTCTTCCATTCTTTCTCTCCTTCTTCTTTCTCAATTTCTCTATGAAAATGTGTGTAGTATTTGGTAGCTAGATCTATTATGTACATGTTTAACACATTTACAATATTGGAGAAGTTTTACAAGATCAAAGTAGTATTTCTTTAACTTTTTTTTTATTTAATTCTACAAACTGCTCACATTCGTGAAGAAATCCACCGTTCTTGGGAATTTATTGCTAGAGACGTTCGAATTCGAGAACAATGGGAAGCCCAATAAAGTCAAACTCATAATAGGTATGCTCAGTGATTTCATATTTTATGACCACTCAATCTCGTTCTTCTTGAAGAACAAGAGGCCAATATCGCAAATTCAATCCTTTCCCAATCATTGGAAGGAAGAAAGAAGTCTGAGAACTCATTCAATCAAAACTTTCAAGAATAATATATGATTCTTCATTTTCAATAGTTGGTATTTTTGTCTTTGTTCCCCGAAGCCTACAATTACTTCATCTAGTTGTAGTAGTGGCTATGGTGGGTTGTCTTCATCACAAGTTTCATAATTTTCCTTAATTTGAAGTATGTACAACCACTATAATCCTGTTGTGTCAACAACAAATCCAGCCAAAGTAATTAAACAATTTGGTTTATTTAAATTTGAGGAAGATTTAGATGCCACCACATGGCATGTGTCCTCTTCTCTCAATCTATCTCCTACAACAACTCCCTTGCCTAAATTCAATGACCACTTGCCCAAATTTTCTCAAAATGGCACTTTTATAGTCAATGAACACCTCATTTCCTTTTCAAATGCTTTTCATAGTATAGGGGAAAATGATAATGATATCTGTATGCGTTTATTCGTTAATTCATTAGAGGGAAAATATGCAGCTGATTTTTTTGAATTGCCTCCAAAAATATTTTCAACTTAGGTTGAATTGTCTTATTGGTTCAAATATACATATGGCCAGCCCCAAAGTCCAACATATAAGCTTAATGATTACAATAACCTTGTTTTCAACAAGGGTGAAACCATCAAATCGTTTAATCTGTGTTTCACGAAATTATACAATCAAATCCTTGGTTTAATCAGACCTCATAATCAAGCCACCTTAATGCATTATTATAACACCTTACCTGCACCTTATAAACATAGTCTTGAAGAAAATAATGGTGATAATATAGGATCAACTTTACAAAACTTATTGGAATATGAATAGCAATTGGTTGGGACAGGTCTTCCAAGTGAAGACTATGTGAAACAATCATATATGATGAGCAATCAAATGATTTATTTTGAAAGAAAATGGCTGACTTAATCATTAACCCCTGCTAAATCTTCCACATAGGCTATTTTAATAATTCATCCAACTAATTCACAGTTTCATACTCAGCCAAAGGCTATCCTTTCTAGGGATTGGTGTAATTTTTGTGATGATAACCACGGAGAAAGTACATGTGAGGTTAATAAACGATCACAAGAGAGAATCATTGGTAAAAAGGTTGATACAACCATTGATACCTTAGATTGGGCTCATGAAGAGGATGTGATGATGTTAGATACAACAGATAATTCATATTAAAATAGAGGGAATGGTGGTAATCCCAAGATACCTTTTCCCCAAGTTCACCCTCCCAACAAACAAACCCTCGGGTTACTAAGGAAACTCAAATTCAAGAAGTTTTAACTTCTTCTCCCTCTTCTTCAAAATACAATATTTTTAAGCAACTAGCTGCAATCAAAGCAGATGCAACTTTATTGGACATGATCATCATCTCAGAACACCAAAATCATTTGAAGGAATTTATGGAACCTTCAATATAGCTAGTTTATGTGGAGAGTCTAATGAAGAAAAATTGTACATAAACAAATTAGTTGTAATTAACCCTAGGATTTAAGTAAAAAATACTCCCTTCTATGTATCAATGAAAATAATGGATAAAATTGCCCATTGTTGCTTGATTGATGGCGGGTCAGGCTCCAATGTCATGTCAAAAATAATCATGGAAGAATTGGGTCTTTCATGCATTAATATGAACTCAAAAAACATGTCTTATAATATTAAAAAACAAGCCACAATAGGTGAAATCAAAGATGTGGCATTGGTATTTTGTGCACATCCAAAAATTAGAACCACCTATAACATTCAAGTTATAAATATGTTGGTCAGAAATTATTCTATTATTTTAAGAAGAGACTCACATGCATTAATTGGTGGATACATTTTTTTAGATGGTTCACACATGTCCCTCCTAAAAAATGGTAAGAATATCATTGTCCTTAGGGAATGAATAATTTCACCATACATTAAAAGTATTCTTCATCCTCATGTAAATTATATTGAGGAGGATCTTGGTGTATATTCTATATTTTTTGAAGAAGATGATGATTCTGTTTTACCCTCTTCATATATTGAAGATGGAATGTGGCATATGCACTTTGATGGGGCCTTTTCTAGTGAGGGTAACGATGCATGTATTATATTATACTCTCTCGTAGGAAAGATTCATAATTTTTCCTATAGATTAGAAATTTCTTGCACAAGTAATATTACATAATTCAAAGCCTTGATCTTGGGAATTGAAAATGCTTTTAATCTTGGTTGTTATCATCTCACTATGTTTGGGGATTCTAAATTAATTGTAAATGTGGTTAGGAAAATCTATGCTCACTCAAACAAATTATTAAAAAGATATACACAAGTAGTGTGGTACTTGATATCTATTAGCTTTTTAGCTCGGGAGGTACTCCACTTGTTTTGTCTTGTATGCGTATGTAACCTTATGTTGGCACTACTAGGCACTTAACTTTGTAATGGGTCTTTATAAAGTTGTTATAAAGTGGTTCTTTTATTAAAGTGAATTTTTAATAAAGTGTACCTTCTAATTTTAAAGTGACTTTATTTCATAAAGTGCACTTATGTAATAAAGTGAAATTACTTTAATATGTTAAGTGCTTCATTTTGGAGGGAATGGATCATGAGCCTTATCTTGAAAAAGGAAAGATTAGATCTTGGCCTTTGGATTTAGGGTTGGGGAAGGTGAAAAGACACTTTGGAGAAAAAATACCATTTTCAGATTTATAAAATAATGCATTGGGTAGTGTGTAAGACACAACAAGTGAAGGAGATTGAGAGAGATTTTTCGAGAGAGCTTGAGAGAGGAAAGTGAGCAGTTTGGTGGACATATTTCCCAAGACAAAGTGGGCATAAATCCCAAGGGACATTTTCTATGTGAGTGTTGTTCTCATTTGCTGATGCTGGGTCATATTGTATGAATCCATACAGTTCATACATCAAGGACAGAGAGCACAATTTTCGAGGCATCCTTTTGGCATGGAAATCGAGGCTATTTTTTTGCGGATTTTCTTGTTGGTTCTGGGTCGTACTGTGTAGGCCGTACATCCTACTATTTGTACGGTTTTCTAGGCATTGTTTTTTAGGACGTCATACAACTATACGGATTTGAGAACGATTTTCAAGGAAAAATTTGTGGGGACAAATTTGGTGTTGTAATTGTGAGTTTGTTGTTGATATGTACTTTGGTGAAGCTGAATAATAAAATCTCTCTCTCTCTCTCTCTCTCTCTCTCTCTCTCTCTCTCTCTCTCGATGTGTTTCCCCACACTAGAGTTTTCCTTGGTATTTTCCTAAATTTCTGAGTTTTTCATGGGTTATTGAATGTTGTCCATTGTGTTTATTTCCGCTGCATATTTTCTTAGCAATGTGTATTTCTGCTTATAGAAATTTTTGTATGTGGGTTTGAGACATTTTGAAAGTTCATGTAAGACAATTATCTCTAGGTTGCTAAGTGTTTGACAGAATATTGGCTTGTTTATTTTTTCATTAAAATTTAACATGGTATCAGAGATTTGTCTCTGAGTGATAGTGAACAGTGAGATTTTTGGGCAAAGTTGAAGGGGGGGAATTTGTGATTGTTTTCCTTGAGTTGTGGTAGGGAATATGGCTGCAAGCATTAGATTTGAGGATCAGTTGGATGGAATTTCTAACTATTTGTAGTGGAAGGTACAAATGTTAGTTGTTCTCAAGGAGAACAAGATCTAGAACTATGTCAACTATGTTGTTGTGGCTCCCACAATAGATCTTGTTGCTTTGGACTTGCATGAGATCAATGAGGCCAAGGCTCATAGGATTATTCTAGATGGGGTGAAGGATCACCTTATCCCACACTTGGATGAGAAGTAGACAACCAAGAAGATGTGGGATGCACTTAAGAACTTATTTGAGGTGAAGAATGAGAACTGGAAGATGGCCTTGAAGGCTAAGTTGCATGATACCAAGATGGGTAAGGAGGAGAGTCTTTCTTTTTATCTTTTTTTTTTTTTAAGTAAGTAGTAATTATATTAAGTTCCTTCAAAAAACTGGTGAAAGTGCCAGATTACAACCATGGATAGTTTGGCTCCACTGGACTACCCCAACAAAGGGGAAACCAGTCCAGCGGACCTATTAAGTTTACTGAACAGTACTAGGAATAAAAGACAGTAAGCAATTGTTTCACTTTCAAAAAGTAATCTAACTAAGACTGGCTAAGCTGGCCTATTAAATACTATTAGACACCTGACGGAGGATCCTGGTGCGTGGTCGAGTGGTCACCCTGCCCTGGCTCTTCCTTGAAGTAAGTGAGTTCAAAGTCCCAAGTCATTTCAGAAGTCACGTTGTCCATCCCTTGCGCAAGCGCTGACGCTACCTCCTGTTGATGCCTGCTCGCTGAAGCCACGCCTGTTGTTGCACTGACGGTGCTTGCCATCCCGTCCGCTGTTGTTCTTTGCTGCCTGAAATGGCCTGCCTGAGGTGCTGCGCTAGGCATTTCCATCGAGGATCCTCCTCCCAGGTAAGAAGGAAAAGTCGCTCGCATGGAGTCCATGAGGTGGAGGAGAGTAGTCACTTTGGTGGTGGTGAATTGCACCCTGAAGTGCAGATCGTCAACTTCTTTACGCAACTCGAACACCAGATCATAGATGTTGTCCAGACTATCCCTGAGCTGCACCCCGGTGTTGGAGGTCGGTTCCTGATGCTCGAAGTTGCCCAGTCCGCGAGGATTAGGAGGGTCCTCCATCGAGGTTCGGGGCGAATTCTCAGAGAGGCGGGGGTCGAGAATCGGTTCTTCATAAGCCGGGTGGATGGGCTGGGGGGGAGAGGCTAGCCACGGTACCAGAGTGCTAGAGGGAGACAGAGGACCTGGAGGTGAGAGGGACGGCCTTCGAGGCCTCCAGGGAGCGCCCCTACGCGGCTTTCCTCGCTTGCGAGGCATGTGGACAGGATTAAAGACGAGGTGAGTCGATGCATGGAGAGCACAGGGAGTAATGTAGCTGATGAGGAGCCAAAGGAAGCGGATTAGGTTCGCCCAGGAGCACGCAGGAGGATTCTCACCACGCCTGGTCCAGTGGTGGGAGCGCGAGAACATGCAAACTAAATCCTTAGCCATAGTCGCAGGGACACTATTAAGAAGAGCCGAGAGGGGAGAGATCACACTAATTGTGCGAGTACACCATTTAATTGCCCATTGCATCAAATTAATCCTAGTGGAGGGTGACGAGATTTGGCACGGGTTCTTCACGTGGTCTCGTGCCCGAAGAACTTGTGCCTGCCCTCTTTGTATGCCCCGTGGCTTCCAATAACACCCCATCCGGGGGCCTATCTGCCTCCACTGCCCTGCTGATAGATCTTTGGAGGATGGGGTGATCCGGGTCTCTGCGTGAGTCGCAGAGGAGCTCTGGTCCACTCCAGTGGGTGCCTAAGTTGGATAATTCATCCGCCACTTGATTTTTTGTTCTTCTGACATGGGAGGGGACGATGGCTTGATTTGGCTGCAAGAGATCCGCAAGCAACTGGAGTCCGAGGGAGAGTCTCCAGCTAGGTGCCAATCTGTCCGGTGGTACTCCATTAAGCATTCTACGCAGGATGTTAATTATGATTTGGCAGTCCCCTTCTACTATGAGCTTAGTGAAACCATGATCTCTTGCTAGGCGGAGTCCATTGAGGAGCCCCCAGAGTTTTTTGGTGTTGTTTGTTGTGTGTCCCAGGGAGCCGGCACTTATGATTAATATGTGTCCTAGATGATTGCGGAGGACTATCCCGTAGCCCGCTGTTCCGGGATTGCCTTTTGAGGCTCCATCGAAATTTAGCTTGATGTAGCCTTCCGAGGGAGGGGACCAATGGGATGGACTGCTGATCATGGGTTGGATAGTGAGGTGCTTAGTTGGGAGGAGATGTAGCGCCCATTGTTGAAAGATGAGTCGTTCAGAGGGGGTCAAATTGATGTCTTCCTCAGTCCATCGTTGGAGGTTAATCGTCTCCCTGATGTTGTTGCAACAGAGGTGCCAGCATTGCTGCCATAGGAGGGAATGGCCCTTGAAGATTCTTCTGTTCCTCTCCTTCCAAGTCTGCCATAGAATGAAACCTGGGATGAGTTGCCAGATGCGGTTTAAGATGGGTGATTGGAAGGCTGCGTTTCTCCAATCTGTTATCGTTTCCTGGATGTTGTCCCTGTTTCGGTCTGAAGTTCGCATGATTTGAGCTGCCTGGTCCCAAATTTGAGCTGTGAAAGGGCAAGTGTTTAGGAGATGATTCAGATTTTCCTCTGCTTCGCCACAAAGAATGCAGAGTGAGGGTCCCACAAAGCCCCGTTTGGTTAGATTATCCCACGTCAGAATGCTAGAATGGAGAACTAGCCAGAGAAAAAGAGTTACTTTTGGCCAGTGCTTAATGCTCCATAGTTTTTGCCAGGCTGTCTTATTTGGGACGGGGTCCGTTATTATTGTTTTAAGCCGGTAGGCTTCCTGTGTGTTGAAAGTGCCTTGTGGCCGGTGTCCCCATCGGAGGATGTCATCTCCCTCATTTTTGGGTATTTTCCTTTTTTCCATTTCCTTTAGCCAAGGCTCCAGGTCCATGTGTTCTTCTAGATTGAGACGCCCCCTGTCTAGGTTCCAATGCCGCCAGTTGTCCTCCTGGGTGGAATTCTGCCAGTAATCAGCGACCGTCGTGAGTCCCGCTCGCATGGCTTGGGTGCAGATGTCTCGGGCCCAATCCTCCTTCGCCAGGGTGGGCCATTGCTGCCAGGAGTCCTGCCAAAAAAGCGTTGTTCTGCCATTTTTGATCTCCCAGAATGCATGCTGGGTTATTATCTGTCTGTTCTGCTTGGCCGCGGTCCAAATTAGGGAGCCCGGGTTGTCCCCATTCCATATGATAAGGTCCCTCTCAGCAACATTGGGGGTGTATTTCTTCCTCCAAAGCCTGGCCCAAAGGTCCTTAGGATGCTTTAGCCATCGCCACCAGATTTTGGCACTGAGGATCTTGTTCATTAGGAAGGGATCCTTTAAGCCTAGGCCACCATGTTCCTTCAAGCAGCATAATTTGTCCCAGCTGACCAGAACCATTTTCTTACCTGAGTTGATGCCTTTCCAGAAGAAGTTTCTTTGAATGTTTTTAATGGCAGAGAGGACAAAGCGCGGGGTTGCCAGAGCTGAGAAATGGTAGATCGGAAGGGCTTGGAGAACGGCTCGGAGCAGGGTAAGACGACTGGGGAGATTTAGGACTCTGAAGGTCCACGAGGAGAGCCGTTTAGAAAAGGAGGCCAAAAGATGCTCCCAGGAGGAGTTTCGGAGGGCATTGTCAATGAGGGGAATTCCCAGATATTTGGACGGAAGGGAGCTTCGGCTGAAACCTAAGAGTGCAGAGATATGCCGCTGAATGGGTAAAGGCGTATTGAAGAAGAAGATTTGGGATTTGCTCTTATTGCAGTCCAGGCCCGAGGCTTCAGAGAAGGAGCTGAGAATATCCTGGAGAGCAAGGGCCTCTCGGGCTGTGGGGCTGCCCATCAGGAGAGTATCATCCATGAATTGGCTGTGCGAGATAGGAGGAGAGATGCCATGCAGGGGGAGGCCGGTCAGGAGGTTGTTTTCCACTGCTGCATGAATTGAACGGCTGAGGCCCTCAGCGATCATGATGAAAAGGAAGGGGGAGAGAGGATCTCCTTGTCTGATACCTCTAGAAGGGGAGAAAGGGCGAGAGGGGATGCCATTGATTAGCAAGGAGAAGAAGGCTGAAGAGGTGAGGTTCATGATCCATTTAACCCATCTTTGATCAAAGCCAAAGGCTAAGAGCATTTCTTGCATAAAACTCCAACTGATCTTGTCAAAGGCTTTAGAGAGATCTAGTTTGAGGAGCATACCTGGAGTCTTGGTCTTTTGCAGGGAGTGGATTAATTCCTGAGCCAAAATGATGTTGTCCAGTATTTGTTTGCCCTCTACATAACCTGATTGTTCTGGGGAAATGATTGTTGGCAGAATGGATTTGAGCCTGCGAGCGATGACCTTTGTGAGGAGCTTGTAAATGACATTGCAAAGGGCTATTGGTCTAAATTGCTGAGGAAGATGAGAATTCCCCTCCTTAGGAACTAAGGTGAGGAATTTAGCGTTGAGGGCCTGGAGGACCTGACCAGTAGCTCTGGAGTCTTCAAGAATTTCCCAAACTTCAGTTCTGATCATTGGCCAACAGTGATGAAAGAAATCGCTTGTGAAGCCGTCTGGACCCGGTGCCTTACTTTTAGGCGTGTGCTGAAGCGCCTCATCCACCTCCTCGATCGTAATGGGTCGGAGTAGCATCGAGTTCTGTTCCAGAGTGACTAATGAAGGCACGTTCCTTGTGATTTTATGTATGGCCTCACTTCTGTCTTGGAGGGGTTCGCTAAGGAGATTCTGAAAGTAGTCTATCAGGGTATCTTCCATGTCTGCATGGGAAGTAATGGTTTCTCCTTCTTCTGAGATAAGGTGCGTGATCTTGTTGGAGTGTCTTCTTTGGATTACCGTTCTGTGGAAGAATCGTGTATTTCGTTCTCCCTCCTTGAGCCACTGGACCCTCGATTTCTGCTTCCAAAGAATTTCCTCTTGCCTCTTCCTGTCCTCGAGCTGTTGAGTTATTTCCATCTCCTGGCTTCTTATCTCATCGGTTAACCCTTGCTGTCGGATTTGATGCTGAATCTCGCCTAATTGTACCTTCAGCTGCTTCTGAGAGTCGAAGATGTTACCAAAGGTATGCTTGTTCCAAAGCTTGAGTGTATGCTTGAGGTTTTTGAGTTTTTGCTGAAATCCGAACATTTTGGATCCCCTCTGGACCTCAGCCTCCCTCCACCAGTTTTGTATATTGGCTTGGAAGTCTGGATGATCTAGCCAGAACTGCTCGAATCTAAAGGGTTTCCTGCCAGGTGTTGTCGGGACGTCCATCCATAGCTGTATGGGCCAGTGGTCTGAGCCAGGCAGATTGAGAATTGTGGCCTCCATGGCCGTTCCCTCCAGCAAAAGGGATTCAGAGATGAGGAAGCGGTCCAGCTTGCAGGCGATTTGATGAGGTCCTGTACGCCTATTTGTCCAGGTGTGAGTGCCATTGCTGGCGTCCATATCAACAAGGTGGAGGTCATCAATGAGGTTGTTGAAGACCTCCGAGTCTTTCTCTAATCGTCTTGATCCCCCTTTTTTCTCCTCCAGGCTTCGGACGAGGTTAAAGTCTCCTCCGATCACCCAGCTGGTGTGCTGATTTAAGGTATAGGTGTGGTGCAGACTGCGGAGGAAGTCAGGCTTTTCCCTCGGAGTGGGTGGACCGTAAACATTGGTCAAGCATCCAGGCTTGTTAGAGCCTATGCATTTGTAGGTCGCTGTAAGGGACCATTTGGCAGCAAAGAAATTTTCCAGTATCATCTCACGGGTATTCCAAAGGACAGTTAAACCCCCAGCAGAACCAGAGGCGTCTATGGAGGTTGCTTGTCCTTGTTTCCAACAAAAGGGTAGGAGTCGTTCTATGTCTTCTGACGAGCATTTGGTTTCCTGCAGCATGACAATGTCTGGTTTTTCCGCAATGATCATATCCCATAGCATTTTTTGCTTGCTACGCCCATTGAGGCCTCTAATATTCCAGGAGATAATCTTCATATTGACGGAGGGGTGGGGAGCGAGGGAAAACTATTCGAGATCAAGTGGATCTGTCCCGAATTTACCAAATAATTTCCTATCTCCTGTATGAGTTTGTTGGTTGTTTTCCGTCCCCTCTTTTTCTCATCTTTCTGCGCCTTACCTGGATTTTTTGTTTGTGTGCCTTGGATTCCTAAGGCTTTACTAGCTCGGGCAGAAGCTCCCGCTGAAGAGTTGAGGAAAACCTTGTGAACCTTTCTTAACTGGTCTCTGGGAATGGTGTAAAGCTTCTGATGTCTATATGCGTGCTCGAGGTGCTCCAGATCCACTCCAGCTAGGTCATTTTCTTCCAAATCCATTTCGGCATCTCCATCCTCTGTCTCCTGTGGTTCCTGTATGTTCTGAGCTCCGCCTGGGGGTTTGGGCTCAGGATCTTTGCTTGGCGGGGGGGTACCCGTTTCTATGCTTGGGTTAGAAGGCCCCGCGTTCGAGGGGGTTGTGCTTGGGGATTCGGCTGTAGGAATGTGCTCTGGCTGGTCTTGCAAAACAAAGAACTTATTACTTGTGGATGGGTCTTTATTTACTTGAGCGGGTGGTCGCTTGCCTCCTGGGCGTATTTTTCCGGTAGGCTGCACAAAGCCATCGTTATCTTTGTCGTTCTTGTCTTTGCCATTTTCTGAGGATCCATCTTTCTGAATCGCATTGAGGGGGCATTCTCGGAATAAATGACCGTGTTCATGGCATTTCCTGCACCTGAACGGAATATGCTCATAGTCTATGGTCTGGATCCAATCTTCATCTTGATATTCCAGGACTATGGATCCTGGGAGGGGTTTGGCGATATTCAGGTAGACACATATGCGCGCATAGGAGGTGTAGTGTCTCTGCTTGGTGGCTTCCGAGGATTTAACATAGACACCAATGGTATTACCTATGCCAGCTAAAACTTCTTCCAGCCAGAACTCTTGTGGAAGTGAATATAGTCGGATCCATACCGGAGCATGTGCGAAGTCCTCCTTCTCCGGGCTGAACTTTTCTGTCCAGAACCGCAGGAAGAGGCCCGCAGAGTTGAAGAAGTAAGGTCCCCCATCAAAAATACGGTTTCGATCCTCAAGGTTATGAAATATGATTGTAAAAAAACCCTTAGACCCCAGTTGCAACTCATAATGTCCTCGTGGCCTCCACCAGTACTGGATCCATTTGATGAGATCTCTTTCAGCAGGCCAAAGCCCTAGAAATTTCCCTATTAAGGCATAATCTCTCATATACTGCTTTTGTTCCTCTATGCGTGGAGAGATAATGATATATTTTGGAGCTTTTGGTGCTTGTGGGATGCATTTACCTGGTAACCAAGGAGCCGTTGTAACAAAGGGTCTCGTCTCCTTCGCTGGGTCGATGTCCATGTCCCGATCCTTGAAGGTGTCGTCCTCCATCAGCTTTGTGCGCATATCTGTCGGTGGCTCGAACGCAGGTCGCTTGACCTCCATCGCCATGTTCCCATTGGTCGTGACTTTGCTATAGGAGGCGCCCGTTGGCCCTCCCTCCGGGTGTGACATGAGCCCCAACGGGGCTGCTGAAGGAAGTCGCGCGTCGCCGGGCGGCTATTGAGACTCCAGATCGTGTATCAAAGCACTGCAGGAACCCTAGCCAAAAAGAGTTCACCAAACATAGATACCAGAAAGAGCACAGTCTTTCTTTTTATCTTACCTGGGTAGCTCAAGTGAAATATAGTTGGTTGTTGTTGGAGAGGTCATATCGGATTTAGAATTGGTGAGGAAAGCCTTGAAAGGCTTCACCAAGGAATGGGAAGTATTCATGAAGTGTGTGGTGGGAAATGAGAATCTTCCATATTGGAGTAGACTGTGGGATGATTTCACTCAGGAGGGGATCCAGGAAGGATCTCAAAGCAGTAAAAAAAAGACAGATGAAGCTGATGAGAATGTTGCTCTTACTGTAAAGAGAAAGAAGAAAGGAAGTTCTGGAAGGGAATTGAATAAAGTGAGACACTATTGTTGTAACCAGTTGGGGTACCTTGCCTCTCGTTGTCCTGAGAGAAAGAAGAAGAAGAAGGAACTAGAGGGCCCTAAGACAGCTGCTACAACAGCCATGGAGGACTTTTCTTCCAAGTATGACATGGAATTTTCTTTGGTTTCCCTAGTTTCCAGTGTTGGTAGCGAAGGATTTGGAGATGATATCATATGGATTGTGGATAGTGGAGCCTCTTTCCACATGATGTGATGTCCCATCCCCAAGATTAGGCCAGCAGGGAGTGACTTAGTAGTCTATACGTTCCCGTAGACTATAGTCAGGCACAAACAGGGAACCAGATGGAGAAATAAGGAGGAATTAAGGCTCAACAATAAATTAAGCCTAATTACTTAGGGAAAATCACTTAAGCCTAAGTCAACGAAGAATTAGAACGAAAAGGTGATAAGGGGGGCGACTTAATGGACAAATATTTCACTTAGGAGGAAGGGCGCCTAGGTTAAGTGATGTCAACCGAGAATTAGGTCGGGAAAGGTATATAGAGAGGAATTTGACCTAATTCCTCATTATGCATGATTATGATTTGATGTTGAGAGCTTCCAGAGGAGGAAGAGAGCCGACCTTGTTGTTTTGTGGATTTCTGGAGGAAACCACCACC
>ML788516.1:125860-144660 GCA_009831015.1 Picea engelmannii | reverse complement strand
TAACCTACATGCAACCATAATAACTGACATGCAAACACTATAAACAAAGATCATCTACATCAAACCCTAAAACGCATCCAGAAACCCCCAGTGTATCAGATCTGCATGTTAGAGCAGTAAGATCGTAGCCAATATCTTGATCATCCGGATCAGGGATATTTCACATGACGGGAATCTAGCGAGTATTCCTTAATATCACAGAGACTGGTCCTAACCGACAGGTGGTAAATGAAGGTAGTATGGCACGAGATGTACATGGAGTTGGAAGGGTTAGATTCCAACTCGAGTATGGAGGATTCCTGGAGCTTTATGGATTTCTCTTTGTTCCAGGGTTGAGGGTTAACTTGCTCTCAGTCTCATCCTTGGAGGATATAGGATATTGCATATTGTTCAAGAGGGAACTTGTCTTTATCTACAGGGAGGGAGTGGACCCGGTAGAACTATAGATGATCGGTAATCGGGTGTACAGGTTGTATATGTTGTGAGGAAAACCTTCAATGTATGATTCAACATTGGATGAGGAGCATGAGGAGGCTCCTGAGACTGCGGTGGCACCAAGGATTCAGTATTTCATTTCGAGAGAAGAGAGCGAGTATCTTTTAAGCACTGGAAGGAGGCTCAACCAGTGTGATCGAACCAATGTTTAGGATGAAGTAGATTCTCCTAGGAGCTTAGGGTTCTGGGTAGTTGCCAGGAGAAGATCTTGTAGTTTGATTTCTGTGCAGATCTTGAGGATGGCTCCAAGTTCAAAGGGAGCTCCTACAAAGCATAGTGTGATGGGACCAGATGATGGATATGGCAGTGAGTGCATCCCTCATTAAGAGGGAGTGTTATCTTTTTAGCTTGGGAGGTACTTTGCATGTTTTGTCTTGTATGCAGATGTAACCTTATGTTGACACTACTAGGCACTTAACTTTGTAATGGGTCTTTATAAAGTTGTTATAAAGTGGTTCTTTTAATAAAGTGACTTTTTGATAAAGTGTAACTTCTAATTTTAAAGTGACTTTATTTCATAAAGTGCATTTATTTCATAAAGTGAAATTACTTTAATATTTTAAGTGATTCATTTTGGAGGGAATGGATCATGACCCTTGATCTTGAAAAAGGCAAGATTAGATCTTTCCCTTTCAATTTAGGGTTGGGGAAGGTAAAAAGAAAATTTGGAGGGAAAAGGTCATTTTTAGATTTATAAAAGAATGCATTGGGTAGTGTGCAAGACACAACAAGTGAAGGAGATTGAGAGAGATTTTCTGAGAGAGATTGAGAGAGGAAAGTGAGCAGCTTGGTGGGCACATTTCCCAAGACAAAGTGGGCACAAATCATAGTCTTATTTCTTGTAAGATTGAAATAGAGCTTCTTCTTTAATCTATTCATCAAATTCACATAACCTGTATATAATTTTATGTAAGGCTTTCAATGCCTCTTAGCCTAGATCATATTCAACATGCCTCTTTTCCCCTCTCTTTGGCATAATTCTTCCTTCAATTTTCCACACTTCGATGCCTTATAGGGTTACAATTTAATAAGTATCCCGGTCTGAAGATAAACATAGCTCAGATCCACAATTTACTCAACAATTCCCTAATATAGACTTCATATCCATAAATTAATCCTAAGACCCTATAATCACTCCAACCCTCTCTTGAGATATGTATTTATTTAGCAGACTATGTTACAAATTATCCAATAATATAGAAACAAATCCATTCCTAATATCTTCCTCATATTTGTAATGATCCCAAGAAAATTTTTCACTTGGAATCACTAACTAACCACTGATTTGATTCTTATTTGTTGTGTATGCAGGTTGATCATGAATATTTCGGCCGTAGGGTTTATTCAGTTATTTAACCATGCATTTACATAAACAACATTGCCATCATATGAAGATCATCAACACTACACAAGATAGGAACCACAAGCAAATAGTTGAACCTTATTATAAGAAAGAAAGCACCTGATACAATAGAGAAGCAGATATGAATAGATGGCTTCAAGGAAATACTAGAGCTATATACAAAATTCTCCCGGAGATACAAATCAAGCCTCCCAAAGGCTGCCAATAGAAGATGAACTCTCAACTGCAAGACCAGGGTTTCGGCCTCCCCTCAAGCAACTGGTACGACCCTGATGACTATTGGTACGGCCTGTTGAAGACAAAGGACACAAAGGGTTCAGTCCTCTTGAAGATATAGACCTCCCGATGCTGCCAAAATCTCCCCAATGATAGATCAAGGCAAGGGAATCCTCCTCCTGAAGTATGAAGCTCAAACACTGAAGCTTCCTCCTTAATATGCAGAAACCCTAGGATGGTACAACCCTCCTGAAACCCTGAATATGTCCAATAGTACGACCTAGCTGAATGGGGCCTCTGAATCATCCGCAACTCTCCTGGATGATAGATCGGGCATCCACAAGTACTTGAGAGAAGTCTCAAGATTAGATCTAGCCTATATCCTTCTAGATCTGAGAATTGTTGAATCTCCAAGTCGTATCCTTCCTCCTGAAATCATCCCAACCTGCAGTAAATTATGGGGATGTGATAACTCCTCCAAGAAGCCCTCAAACGGATGAGAAAGGGTTTTCAAGAAAAACCCTAATGCTGGAAAACTCTCAAGCCTCTTCCTTTGGCTGGATCGAACTCTTCCTCAACAACTAGTGCGCCCCTGCAAGAAAACCCTAGCTGGTGTGGCCTTGCTGATCCAAATGGAACGACCCTACTATTCCTCCTGGATAGATGATAGATATAGAATGGTTTGGGTGGAGTATTTCATCCCCAAGACCAAGCTTGGAGTTAGGTGAGTGGAATCTTTCACCACTGATCTGCTCTCTAGGGTTTGTAATATCAAAACCCTCAAATTTGTATGCTCAAGAGCATCAACAAGAAAAATACCAAAATCCAGCATGAATAATAGGTGCACCCTAGCCTTCCCTTTATACTTTTATTCTATTTCTATATTGATTTAGATTAACCTCTAGGGTTAACTCCTAACTCAACCTCCAACTCTTCTATTCCTCCATTGATTTATCTTTTAACTCTTTTTCACCTTTTCATCAAGTCAACTTAATAATATAACTTTAGTTTGGTTGACCCTTCCTCTTAGTGTGAGACTATGTCCTAGTGGGGATGCCTAGGCCACTGAGTCTTCTCAATACCTCTTCAGCAAGAGGTGGGGGACCTTACAATATTAAAGAACAATTCCAATTCAATCCTCACTTAACTAATTACATCAACAGTTAAGGAAACAATCTCATCCCTTCTAACAATACCAACTTTTATAACATACTCAAAAACTTAGGAAAATACAACATTTCATTAGGGAACCAAATCTCTTAGTAAACTTTGAGAGACCACCTAGGTATGCTCCTTAGTTCTTATATTTGGAAGCTCAGTTGCTCCAGCATCAGACTCCTGAGGCTGAAAAAATTCATGATATCGTGATCATATGTTCCATAAGCTGATGAATTCCTTTTGGATCCCAAACTTGAGCTTGTAGTTGTCCAAATTCCGTACACCCATGTTGTTTTAAAATTTTTGTCTATTGGTCCATTCCTTTCCTTTCAATCAAATGCAAATTATGATTGATCATCTCCTTTTCCACACAACTTCTCCATCTGGACTTCCTCATCATCAAATCCCATAAACCTTCAATAAAAAAATCAATTTATGTTGTCTTCATCTCTTTAAAACCCTTGTTGTCTTCATAAACATCTCCTTGGGCTGCATACACTTTCTTTAGTTCAGTGTTGTTTGTTTTCACTAATTGCATCATAACCTCATTTCCATATATTTGACCATTCTCAAGACTTTGAGAACATTCATGCATCCAATAACTCACATTCTTCAACTACATACTTAAGTTATGGAATCCCTTCTGCAAACATTTCTCTTGTATTTGATTAAAACAACAAATCAAAGCCAAAATTTTCATACCTTCACATACCAAATCATCAACATCATTCTTATCCAATTCCATCATTACTTCTTTGTACTCCTCTATGGCACAGTGTAACATTTCCTTAGCAAAAATATCTTCAAAACAATTCATTGGTTTACTCGTATCTTCAACATCCTCAACATCTTCATTCTTCAAATATGCACAATATTCCCCCTCATTTCCTTCATAAAACAATATTTTCTCAGCCTCCAACAACATAGAACTTTGAACATATCTTTTTTTGATGTCTTGATAAGAAAAAATTTCTTCCATCATGTTCTTGGAAGATTTCCAATCTTCATACCCTGCATACATACACCAATTGTTAGATTCAAAACTATTAAGTTATGTTGTTGCAACCTGTTGGTTTTACATCATATGAGATATATGTGATAGATGATATATTATTACAAAATGAGTGTTCCATATATAGGGAACATATGGTGACCATCCATGAAAGGATGCATCCCTCTAATAATCAATAACTATTTATTATTATCATTTACTTATTATATACTATATTTAATAATTAATAATTATATTATTAATTATTATCTTTAGTGAATTTCTTCCCGATGTTTTCCAAACATCAACACTCCCTCTCAACGAGGGAGACATTCTGAAACATGCCAATCTTGTATTTGAAGTATACAAACATCACCCTAGACTCATGACACTTGTCTGTCAGTGTTGGGAGACATCTCTCTCCCACCTGAACCAAGGAGTAACTCCTTTTGTGGCTCTCTCTCTGAGACAATTAACTCTCTCTAAGATTAGGCTCACTTTGGGTCCGCATGTAATAGCATATAGCATCTTGAGTCTTTATCATTTCTTGTCAAATCACCGTGACTAGGACAAATACCACACCAAGATCTTTCACCACAGGAACATACCTATGAGTGAATGTCGACTTGATTGTAATTGACACATGGAAAGCACTTCAAGCACCTCGAGTCCATATTATTCCTTGTCATGATCAAGGAAGAACTACGTCTGGGCCCATTTACCACAAGTGAACTTTTATGATAAATGTATCCTATATCCCTTGGTCTACAGCCCAATCTAGGAGAAGTTATGCCCGATGTTGAATCATCAACACTCCCTCTTAGCTAGGGAGGTATATTTCCATAGTAGTACACAACTACTGTCCAGAGACACACAGTCTCCACCATTGGTACACAACCACCATAGTAGCAAAAGGTTTTTCAAACATGGCACTCCCATGTGGACTTCTAGAGGCTACTTCCTCTAGGAACACTTAGAGTCAAATCCCCATAGTGTGAGATGTCAAGGGTCATCTCCCTTGACATGTCCTCATGTTCTATCCACACAGGAAAATGGGCTATAAGTCCAAATGCACTTATTCCTTCCCGAATAAGTGTTCCACTTATCCCTTCTTGAATAACTGTCCTCATGGATCAACACAACTCAATTCACAGAGGAGTACGATATGGAGAATTTTTTTCACACATGGCACTCCATGTGGACTTCTAGAGGCTACACCCTCTAGAAACACTAGGGTCAACTCCCATAGTGTATGACGTCAAGGGTCAACTCCCTTGACATGTCCTCATGTGCTCTCCACATGGGACGTTGGGTTATAAGCCCAACCACACTTATCCCTTCTCGGATAAGTGCCACACTTATCCCTTCTTAGATAAGTGCCCCACTTATACCTTCTCGAATAAGTTTCATCACAGATCAACTCAACTCAGTCATAGCGGAGTATGATCTGGAGAATGTCTCAGGAAGCTGCAAACATCAACACTCCCTTTTAGTGAGGGAGGCATTCTCCACGCCAAGTCTGTCATGGAAGTACTTGAACTTCATCTTGGTTTGGTAAGAACATCAATAACCTGTTCATCTGTAGGAAGGTACTACACCAATAATTCCTTCCTCTACACCATGTCTCGGATGTAATGGTACTTGATCTGAATGTGGTTTGATTTTTCATGAAACACTAGATTATCAGAGATCTTCACACAACTTTGGTTAGCATAATGAATAATGGTGGAATCCAACACATGTTCAGATAAATTTGCAAGGAGATTGTGAAGCCACATTGCTTCACAGACTATCATACTTAATGCAATGTATTCTTCTTTCATTGTGCTCAAATCCACAAAAGTTTGTTTCCTTCTACACCAAGAAACCATGGAAGATCCCAAAGTGGAGACACCTGAAGGTGCTCTTTTTGTCCACTATGCTTCCTTCCCAATCAGAGTCAATATATTCCTACCATATTATATCAATACTGGAAGTATATCTCAGACCATGTCCAACTGTGCCTCACAAGTATCTAAACACATGCTTTGCAACAATCTAGTGTGTCTATCTCAACTAACTTATAAACTGGCTAAGTGCACTCACTGCATAGCAAATATTTGTTTTGGTGTTAACTAGATACATCAATTATACAATCAGCTGTTTGTACATATTTAGATCAATTTCATCAAAATTGGAGGAAGACACACTTAGTTTCTTCAGATTCGTCATCATTGGTGTATTTACCGGCTTCAAGTTCAATATCTCAAACGTCTTCAATTTCTCAACTGTTTACTTCCCCTAACTCGGGAAGATATCATCAATTCTCTGCCACACCTCTAGTACCAAGAAGTAGTGCATCATACCAAGTTCCTTCATCTCAAACTTAGAGGCCAATGCATACTTGCATTCAACAATAAGGCTCTCTGTATCGGTGAGTAATAAATCATCGATGTAGAGGACCAAAATTAGGGACTCACCATTAACAATATTGTAGTATAGGATGGGATCGAAAACACTTTTGTTGAAGCCCAAAAATCATCAGGTGTCCATCAATCCTTGCATACCAAGCTCAAGGTGGTTGATTGATTCCATACAAGGCCATGTTCAATCTACACACATGAGACTCCTTCTCATGTATCACGAAACCATCTGGTTTCTCGATGTATACTTCTTCCTTAATCTCTCCATTGAGAAAGGTTGTCTTTACATCCATATGATTTACTCTCCAACCCATGGATGCTACAAAGAAAATAATCATCTGGATAGAAGTGTATCGAGCAATAGGAGAAAATGTCTCCTCATAATATATTTCCTCCATCTGAGAGAATCCTCTAGCAACAAATCTCATTTTCTACCTTTTGATGATCTCATCAATTATGTGTTTGATCTTGTAGATCCATTTGGAAGTCACTGCAAACTTCCTCTCAGGTATTGGAACAATATCCCACACATCATTCTTCATGATGGATTGATACTCCTCCATCATGATATCTCTCCATACTGGATGACTAGTTTCCTCCTCATAACAGAAAGGCTCAAAAATGAATGATGTGGCTCATATTTGTGGCATAGCATGAATATCTCTAAAGTCTCTTTCTCTCTCGGAAGGTACCATGAGGATATGCATGTCCTTCTACCTCTTGCAGAGTTTGATGAGCCCATTCAAGTATCTTCCGACCTACTACAATATCTCTGGAAACATTAACTGGAGCTACAGGATCAATCTCCATGTGAGACCCTCTAGATCTCTTAAAGGATACCTCCTCCTCAAAGGTAACAACTATGATCACCTCAATTTGTCATCGACCAAGGATGTAGATCCGGTATTCCTTTGAAGACTCATTGTACCCCACAAATGTACCCTTTCTTCTTGAAGGGTCTAGCTTGATCCTTTTCTCCTAGGGTACATGAATGTATACTGGACACCCAAATATCTTGAAGTGTCCACCTCGGGCTTCACTCTGGTGAAGGACTCCTTGGGAGTCATGTTCGTCAAAGTCTTATGAGGACTTTTTTTTTTTTTTTAACATACACTGCAGTCATGGATGCCTCTGCCCATAGAAACATATGTAAATGTTGATCATGAATCATTACCTTGACTGCCTCAAAAATAGATCTATTCTTCCTCTCTACGACCCCATTCTATTGAGGGTTGTAAAGAACAATGTACTCCCTTTTGATCCATTCCTTAAACATCTCTAAGACACATCAAGGTTCCCTCATGGAACCAATGTCCCCCAAGACATATCGAGGTTTCCTCGTGAAACTAATGTCTTGGTTCCTTGATCTAACCATTTGAGGAAACATTTATCATGATTTTGTCTCAAACATGAACACTCCCTCTTAACCAAGGGAGTAATCAACACAAGCCCCAACTTTTCCTTGAAGTATAAAAACTTCCATTTGGAAGAGGGCATCATCAGAATATATTTTATTTTCTCATTGGTGGAGATGTATTGGAGCTCCACATAGAAAGGTAGATTCCAGCCAAAAAACCAATAAATATGCTACTAGACGTCAAACCAATTGTCAGGTATTAGGTGAATATCAATCAATGCAAAAAATAATTTATTTATTTTTCACCAGTCGATTTATACCAAGTCTAACATCTGATAGTCAATTTCCAATTGAATACACATATGACAAAGGCTAATATAGTGAAATTTTGGTATACTCATCCAGATCTCACCAATTTGTCCTTGATCACTTAGATCTCACCAATTTGTCCTTGGTAGCTCGCTTAGATCAATCACCAAGTCCAACACTTCACTCTCACTCCCATTGTGAGTCGCTTGATCTAAGCCTTCATAGTCTTCTTTTTAAAGCCACGACCTACTCATGGATCAAATTGCTCAACAATTCAAGCAACGTAGCTTCTCGACTATCAACTCTCTTGCTTCTTACTTCCACGACCTTCCTTCATTATTTCTCTCACACATATTCATCAGATTGGATGGAAAAACAACACATTATTGCAAACACATAGCAATAACCAACTCTCAAAACAATTTAACTCTCATAGGTTTCCATTTCCCTTCTATTTTCCTGGGCCCTCCTGTGAGGGAGTCAAGCCCAGTCCTCCTCTGATACCATGTTGGTTTTACATCATATGAGATATATGTGATAGATGATACATTATTACAATAATGAGTGTTCCATATATAGGTAACATATCGTGAACATCCATGAAAGGATGCGTCCCTCTAATAATCAATAACTATTTATTATTATCATTTACTTATTATATACTATATTTAATAATTATTAATTATATTATTAATTATTATCTTTAGTGAATGTCTTCCCGATGTTGTCTAAACATCAACACACCCTTCATCATGTGTTTCTTTGAACACCCCATTCCTTCTTCTAGGTTCTCTATCGAAGATAAAATATCTCTAGTTTTCTAACCAATACTCTAATCCTCCACTGGCCTATTTGGTGAAGTTTTCTTATCTCCATTTGCTTGAGATAATTTTACCATCACATCATCCTTTAGTGTTTGGCTTCCTACGAACAAACTTTCATGGGATTTCTTATATGTCTCCAACCAATCAATGGGGTTTTCAACAACATCCTTGAGCATCAATTCTTGCTCAGGTTCACACCAGTGAACTTCTCTATCTTTCTCCATCTTTATAACAGTTTCAAACAATTTTTCATCCTTATTATCCCTTTGTCCTGAGCATTTCTTCAAACTTCCTCTGTCATCAACATAATTTAAATTTCGTGGTGCTATTATGCCTTTAGAAAGCATGTATCCTCTTTCTTTATCCTTTATGGCAGTCTCAACTAATTGTCTAGTTTCTTCCTTTGCAATTGCATACAATGGGTTAAAATAAAAAAATATCAGGGTTACTATCCTCATCCAATTCCTCTATCAACACATCATCATGTTGATATGAAATCTTCAAAGAGTTCATGAGACTTTATGAAAGTCTCTCTTTCTATTCATATCCTTCTCCAAGTATATCTCCTTCCTCCTATTCATAATAAAAAATATGCATGCCATACTCAGTTGCTATGAGTTCCTCTTTCAGCTTGACATACATACTCTGCCTCAACCTTCTTTCTCAGTATCTAGCCATGCCATCGGTATTTCTCTCCTTCATATAGAATCTTTTCTATCATACTGAGTCTTTCTTTCAACTCATCCAACTCTCTATTAAAGTCTTCTTGACTCATCCCTTTTATTCCATTTTCCTTAGCATCCTTCCTCTTTCTCTTGATGTGTCTTCCTTCATGACTACCATTAGTCATATTATCTTCCTTCTTCTATGGACTCTCCATTCTCACCTCTGAGTTGCAACAAGCCTCGTTAATCTCTCTGTAACAAGTCTCATTTTTACCAATACCAAGTCATCCTCGTGGCATCCACTTGGTTCTCTGCAAAAAAAACTTTTTTTATCACTCCTACTCATCAGCTTCTAAAGTTGCTTGGCTTCTACATTCCAACTACTCACTTCATCTCCTATTGAGAACCTATGTTGTTCTCATCTCTTAGAAACTTACTTTTTGACTCTGCCACAAGCATTTATCTACAATAAATTTCACTCTACAACTTCCTTGTTGTACCTTGATGCTATTACCTACATCCAAAATAAATTTTAGACCAAATTGATTTACATTTTTTACCTGAGAGATCATTTCCCATAATCTCATTCCTCCTTTTGGCTCAAACTCGTAATCATATTCTAAATATGAACTTAATTTCACCTCTGCAACTCTACAATTCCTCATGCATCTACATGTTGCACAACCTTAAATCTCTATAAAAAACATTAGTGTTCTTTTTCTTCTCCAAAATCTCAACCTCTATAAATTTCTAATCCACCATAGCATTCAACTTCCAAAGAGTGTTCTCTGCTCCAATACCAAAATGATGAACTTAATGGTAAATACCCAAAGTATAAGCAAAACTTCAATATTGATGCTCTATAAGTCTGTAACTAGACTATCCAATGATCTCCTAATAACATTTGATCAACATTCAAACATTCCTCATCTCATCTCTGTCATATTTAAATCTTTGAAACACAAATATAATTAAATTGAAGTCCATGAATTGATCACATGAAATGGATCAATTCTCCTTCATTTTCAATCTCTACCCTCTAATTGGATCAAACTTGACCCAAAACCAGACTATCTCCTTAATTAGTTTACTTGATCCTGAAATAAACCATAGAGTTCTTTAATTTTAGTTTGGTAAGGGCCCGAGAACTTACCTACATCACATATGAATAGGGTCTTGAAATCAAGCACTAATGAAAATGGAGTTATCAACACTTTTTCTACCTTTCCGAATCGAAAAACATGTTTTAATCACTCATTGAAAATGGACAGTCACGATTCTCTCCTGAATTCAATAGGCCTGACCTTTAATGAGTCTGGGAAATGTGAGAATATATCACCTTGACACGTAGACAAACTTATCGATGGTCAGGATAATTACACATCCCAACTTAAAATTAAATTGTGAGCTACTTCTCCATGCGAATAAACCTCCACCCCTGATCTTTGACTCCCCAATGGCAATCAATGTTTATGTTTACTCCTAGTATTATTACCCGATCTAATGGTTGTGTCTTAATCATGAAGTGACCATATGGTGAAGGTTCATCCTTTCCTTTTAAATGTGGATCCGGGAGCTTGTATCCAATCTAACTCTCTATCTGACGGTCATAAGTTATCCTAGGTTGGACAATGAGATTCTAACCCCAATCTGAATCGAATGGCTATTGTAGATTTCACTGCCAATATTCTATGCATACCTGCAACAAGTTACCTTAGCCACATTCGCTAAGAAAATGATATCATCGATCCTTTACAGTGATCTGAGATTTCATCGATGACAACCTTCAGAAGGTCTAATTCACTTTGTGACTCCTCTTTCTTAGACCTGAAACAATCATTTGCAATTATGTCTACGAGCAGACTTGAGACTTACAAAAAAACCTAAGGTCTAATACAGTTCCACAATTATACCAATCTATAGAGGCTCTTTCACACTTAATCAACACATGCAAGGAATCAAAGGATTCTTTCCTGTAAGCTCAAAACAAAGCTTCTTTAATATATTCATCAAATGAACATAGCATGTACATAAGTTTACATAAGGATTTCAATGCCTCTTATCCTGGATCATATTTAACATGCCTCTTTTCCCCTTCTCTCTGGCCTAATTCTTCCTTCAAGTGGCCACACCTCGATGCTTTACGGGATTATAACTAAATAATTATCCTGGTCTGAAACTAAACATAGCTCAGATCCACAATTTACTCAATAATTCCCTAATACAAACTTCAGATCCACAAATTACTCCTAAGACCCTATAATCACTCCAACCCTCTCTTGAGATATGTCTTTATTGAGCAGGCTCGGTTACAAAGTATCCAAGAATAGAGAAACAAACCCATTCCTAAGATCTTCCTCATATTCAAGAACAATTCCAATTCAATCCTCACTTAACTAATTACATCAACAATTAGGGAAACAATATCATCCCTTTTAACAATCTCAGCTTCTAGAACATACTCAAAAACTTAGGAAAATACAACATTTCATTAGGGAACCAACTCCCTTAGTAAACTTTGAGAGACCCCCTAGGTATGCTCCTTAGGTATTAGATTTCAAAGATCAGATGCTCCTGCATTAAAAAGTGATTTTTATTATGTTTGGAGACTTAAGTTATTTAAGTGATCTCAACAAGAGATTAATTCATGACCGTTAGATCGTGAGAGAAAAGATCTAATCTTGGCCATTGAGATCTAGGGTTATGTATTTTATTCATTAATGAGTTTATAAAAGGAGAATTGTATAGGGAATAGGCACATTACTCAATGAGACATTTTGAGGGAAGAGCTTGGAGAAGAAGAGACAAAATTGGTTGCAGTATTTAGGGCACACTTTCCAAGACAAGAAGGTGGCACAAACCCAAGGTAACTTTCATAATTAATTACAATTCATACATATGGGTTTGTGAAGGCCGTACAACATTTATTTTGCTAGTTGTACAACTACAACCATGCATAGAAATTGAGGTTGAGATTTGGCATAGAAATCGAGGTGCATTTAGCATAGAAATCGAGGTGGGTTGCTACTGTAATAAATCCATACACAGTACTGTACGAACATAATTATAACACATATTTCAAGGCATGGTTTTTTGAGTGAGAAGGTTATACAACCATACAAAAACTCAGGCACAAGAATCAAGGAAGTATGGCACATATCTCTAGGTGGTGGGAACAATATTTGAGATAATTACAATGCATTTAATTGGCTTAAAAGTGTGGTTGTAATTTCCAAAATTATTCTTTGTGAACTCTTAATAATATTTCTCATTTAGACTGGTTTTCCTGCAAGGGTTTTTTCAAGGGCATTTTCCAAAAATCTATGTGTCAAATGTGTGATTGAATATTTGTTTACTGTTCATTTTTCGCTACAAATTTTTAGTTCTTAGTCATTTGTATTTTTGCTCATAATTCCATTTGAATGTTTGAGGGTTTAACATGCATTAATGGTGAATAATTATTGGAGACTGAAATCTAGTTGTTGACTAAGTGTTTGACGAAATTTCAACAATGTGAATGGGTTGAAATATTAGATTCAAGATGAGATGAGTATGCCTTACTTTCGTAATGTGGATGAAGCCTATCAAGTTTCTTTGAAGGTGGAATAAAATATTGATAGAATATTGCGACAGAAGTTTCAATAAAAAAGAACAAGAGGTAGGGGTGGAGTAAGTGTTGCTAAATATGATGAAAAGCAGGATGAAGCGACCGACAGTCAGAATACAAGAGGAGGAAGAAGCATTGGTATAGACATAGGTTTTGGTCGAGGTAAGTATGTGATTACATGGTATATATTTGGAGTAGAGGGTCACAAAGCATCGGAATGTCCAAAGAGGCATAACATAACGAGAAGAAACGAGGCTAGGACACAAGTTACAAAAGTATATGAGACAACATTTGCTGGTGGGATTGTGGAAGTACTTCAACAAGAGAAAGGAGAAAACTTGGTGTTTATAAGAGTATTACTCAATCGTGAGAAAAATGGCAATAAAAGAGCCTGAACAGAGAAAGAGAGTGTTCAAAACCAAATGAAAAATTCAGGATAAGTGTTTACATCTTGTTATAGATGGCGGAAATACAAGAAATTTAGTATCCATAGAAGTAATGGAGAAATCAAATTTGAAAAACATTCCACATACAAATCCATACAAGGTCTCATGGTTGAAAAGAGGAAAACATATGGTTGTGGCTGAGCAGTGCTTGTTGATTTTTTAGATTGGAAAGTTTAGTGAGAAGGTATTGTGTGACATAGTAGAGATGGGTGTTTGTCACATACTACTCATTATACCATGGTTGTTTGAAAGAAAATTTTTCCATGACAGGAGGAATAACACTTACGAATTTTTAAAGGATGGAAAGAAATACAGATTGGAGCCAATGGTGGAGACTGGGTTGAGTGGTAATGATAGCAAGGAAAAGGACAACAAAAATNGTAGCAATAGGCACATTATGTTGTGTTCAACTAAGGAATTTTTGAGAGAATAAAAGAGAAATCATTTATGTTTTTCCTTAGTACCAAGAGAAGTTTTCAAGAATGCAAAAATGAGTCCTGTGGCATAAAAAATTCAACCTTTGTTGAATGAGTTTAAGAAGATTGTTGGAGATGATCTATCAACAGGTTTACCTCCCTTGAGAAGTATATCACATTAGATTGATTTGATATTGATATCAGGTCTACCAAATAAATCTCCTTATCGGATGACTCCAACAAAGACTGAGGAAGTAAATAAGCAGGTGCAAGAGTTGCTTGAAATAGGATTCATCAGAGAGAGTTTGAGTCAATGCGTTGTACCTACAATTTTGACACCTAAGAAAGGATGTGAATGGAGAATGTTCACAAGCTAGATTAACAAGATTATTATGAAGTATATATTTCCTTTACCAAGAATAGATGACCTCATGGATTGTTTGAGTGGGGACAAGTACTTTTCAAATGTTGATTTTAAGAGTGGTTACCATCAGATTTGGATAAGGGAAGGTGATGAATAGAAGACAATGTTCAAGACAAAGGATGGGTTGTTTGAGTGGTTATTTATGCCATTTGGACTAACCAATGTGCCCAACACATTCATGAGAGTTATTAATGAAGTTTTGAAACCATTTTTGAGTAAGTTTGTTTTTGTGTACTTAGATGACATTTTTATTTTCAGCAAGACCAAAGAACACATAGAGCATGTGAGAAAGGTGTTACAATGGTTGAGAGAACAAAAATCGTTGATCAATTTTAAGAATTGTACATTTATGAAGGAAGAGTTAGTATACTTGGGATTTGTAATTTCTAGGGAAAGTTTGAAGATGGATTCTGAAAAGGTTAAGGATATTTTGGAGTGGCCAACATCTAAGTGTACGTTTGATGTGAGAAGTTCCCATGGTTTGGAAAGATTCTACAGGAATTTTATCATAAATTTCAGCGATATTTGTGCACCACTTATTGAATGGATGAAGAAGGGAAATTTTAAGTGGATAGTGGCATCAATGAAGTCATTTGAAGATTTGAAGAAAAAGGTAATTGAACAACTAATTTTAGCACTTCCAAATTTTAATAAAGTGTTTCAAGTGGATTGTGATGCAAGTGGTTCAGCAATTGGAGCAGTTTTGAGCCAAGAAGGAAGATTGATTCCATTTTTCAGTGAGAAATTGAATGACGCTAAGAAGAAGTACTATGTTTATGATCAATAATTTTATGATATTGTACAAGCCTTGAAGACATGGAAAAATTACTTGTTTCCAAAGGATTTTTTATTATTTACTGATCATAAGGTGTTGCAATACATCAATAGTTAGGGTAAGTTAAATCAAAATCATTCCAAATGGATAGAATTTTTGCATTATTCGTTTGTTTTGAAACACGAGTTTGGAAAGTCAAATAGAGTTGTAGATGCATTGATTCGAAGGATAATGGTATTGAATACTTTGTCAGTTGAAGTTGTTATCTTGGAATGTATAAAATAATTGTATACAAAAGATGCATATTTTGCAAAGGCTTGAAAAGCATGCAAAGCACCTTGTAGCATTGATAGAACACCATATTTGGATTTTCATCTTCAAGAAGGTTTCTTGTTCAAGAATCAAAGTTTGTGCATTCCACAGAGCTCATTTTAGTTGAATATTATTAGAGAGTTTCATAGCAACGGTTTACGTGGACATTTTGGCGTTGATAAGACCATGACATTGGTAAGAGAAAGATACTTTTTTCCTAGAATCAACAAGGATGTATGAAATTTGTTGAGTGCTATAGAAGTTTTCAACTTGCCAAAGGAAATAGTCCATTCATATTGTTTATGGAAGGTCACTAAAAGGAGTTGTTGATTTGGTTAATTTTTGTAATCTAGAGGACAAAAGGAGTGTTAATGGAAGCGAATTTGCAGAGAGAATGTGGGAAATGCATGAGCAAGTTAAGAGAAAGCTACAACAGATCAATGACAAGTATAAAGAAGGAACATATATGTGAAGTAGATGAATTTTTTTTGGAGAAGGAGATTTGGTAATGGTGCACTTGCGGAAGGAAATATTTTCTAGAGGTATGTATAGTAAGCTTAACTACAAGAAAAATGGGCCATGTAAAATTTGGAGAAATATTTCTGATAATGCATAAGTTATAATTATCGGAATATTTTGACATTTTTCCAATATTCAATGTGGTTGACTTGTACAAGTTTCATGAGGTATATGAGAATGATGATGAAGATACCCTGACTGAATGGAAGAAACAACTGCCTATTAAACCATCTAAAAAATTGGAACAAGTTTTGGTGAAGAGGATTTGCAAGAAGACTTGAAATAAAGAATATTTTGAATATTTTGTTAAATGGAGAAATAAGGGTTCTGAGGATGCATCATGGGTTTCTGAAAAATGAGTTAGAGAACCTATAAGGATCTTCATCCTTTGTGATATCTAGAGTTGCATCCACATGAGTTGGGGCTCATGTTTTTCTTACCAAGAATGTCTGATGCAAGACCATCTTTGGCCTCAAGCAATCTGCATCAACCCAAAAATATTTCAAGTTTAAGCCAATAAGGATTAAGTGTCAAATTCCTATTGCTATAATAGTTGTTGCAACACTGTGTTGAAACAATTGTTGCAACAAAGTCGTTGCAACACATGCTAAAACATGTTGTTGCGACACAATTGGTGCGACATGATGTTGCAACACATGTGGGTGCATTTTAAAGCTACAGATTATGAATTTTAAACTCCGTGTGTATGATAAAGAGATCGTGACAAGTGGAATGTTGATTTAGTAAGGGAAAACAAATTGTTTAAGTCACCACAATTGTTAAATATCGTTAACTTAATAGTTAGAAAATAATTTTGGAAAAGAGGACCATGTAACTATTCAAGAAAAGAAAAAAGAAAAAAAAAAAACAATTGGGGAAGTTAAATAGGTTGAACGGTTCAACTGCTCAAGAAATGAAAAAAAAATAAAAGGAAGAAAATAAGAAAATGAGGGGTTTGGTTCAGTTTAGTGGGATAGCTGAAGAAAAGAGAGCAACATTTTAATTGCATCTCACACAGGAAGAATATAGAAAAGAGAAGAATAGAAAAAGGGAAAAAGACGGTGGAAGAACATAGAACGAAAAACATTGGGAATTCACAGAGAACTAGAAAACAAATGCACTGTCAGAGATAGAGGAAATAATCGTTCCATATTTCTCTAAGATGTAGTATGGCTGTAATAAATTTCTATTATGATTAATGGAGATATTTTATATTATGTCCACCAATTTTGTTTCTGGTTTTCTTTTCCTGTAGCAGTAAATCTCTTGTGGTATTTTTTGATGGTTTAATTTTTGTTAAGTACTCTTTTGTTGTGCACTCTATGGGCGGATGCCTAGTTTTTGTAGGATTGATTCCATAAACTAGGGTGACTTCATTAATGAGTCCTTTGGAAAAAATATGAAGCACTACATGTGCAAGGAGCAAGAGGAAAATGCCAAGTTGAAAAGGAGGATTGGTAAATTGGAAGTTGCATTAAATCCTAAATTGTTATTTACTTGACCTCTTGTTGTTAAATCCGTTGAGGATAGTCTAACAGAATCACCTAAAAGGTCTACCAAACCTAAAGGAGCCAAGAGTTACTATACAAAGTCCGGAAAATCATGGAAATAAATATTCAATATAGTATTGTCTTTCCTTTTGGATTGTGAGAAATTGATAAGTGATATTCTATGCTTTCTTAAAGGATTCCTTCAAAACTAAGCTCCAAAGATACATTTTCCAGAAATATCAATAGCACGGATGATCATAAGAGATAGAAGGGGAATCTCCCTTAAAACAACAAGTTGATGTAAATAAGGGTGGGATAACAAGATTGATGTTTTACAATAGCTAATTGCAACATGTGATGTACTAGAGGAGAGGAGGAGCCTAGTGTTTTACAAAGCTTTCAACCCCATGAAATTTTTAGAAGGCCCTCCCCGCATAAAACAAGAGAAGATCCCCCTGAGAGAGGAATTCGAGGAGAAGTTTGATTTGACCAAGATTGTCTTAGGTGCAAAATTTGATTGATACATAAATGGTACGCCTATGACATGTCCATATCACCAACACAAATCCCTCTATGTGGAATTTGAGTTTTATGTCTCTGCAATTAAGTGTCAAACTAAGATCAATCTTCTCAATTCGTATTCATTAACAAGTATGAATTGCTTTGTTCGAATTTGGTTCAAGGCTCTATTTATTTGCTTGTAATGCCAAGACCAAGACCATTTCCCAACAAGGAGCAAGTCCAATCTATGTTTGTTATGCCAACCAAAACAACACTTCATATGGTTAATATGTTCACACACAACACCTAATCAAACAATACATCTCCATTCATTATATATCCAGTAATAAGCAAGATGCATATCACTTCTTCCTTCCACTCTGAACCCTACAACCATGAACCATTAAATATATACATTCTTATGCTTATATGGGTATGGTTGATTAATGCTCACATACTTGGGTATGTGTAGTTTCAATTGCATCTTAAGGTATTTAGATCTAGCAAAGGGATGGTTGTAGGTATTCACC
>ML788516.1:109932-125760 GCA_009831015.1 Picea engelmannii | reverse complement strand
TTGTGATAATACAAGGATTTGACTTTATATATTGAATGCCATATCTTTTTTTGTATTTATTGAGGAAGTGATATTATAAGTCTTAGCTTTAATTGCAATCATTGACTTCGTCAATAATTACATTTATTATTGCTCATATGTATCAAAGATAGTCATTAATATTTTGAAGTACTAACCACTGTGGCATATTTTAGTTTTATCATTGCCTTGTCTCGCAAACATGTGCCCTTTTCAGTGGAATATCTTCTCTTTGACTATCCATTTGGCAGTAATCTGTGAAGGGAAAGCTTACCTTAACCTTTGAACCTTAAACCCTTGATCCTTTTCCTTCAGAACCCCAGATTACTAGGGATGTCTCCCTTGGGATTAGCCACCCTGAATAGAAAGAGCTCCCCATCGAGGTGATAGTGGGTGGGGAAGCTCCTGTTATGCCAGTTTGAGTCTTATCTCCAAGTTATTAAACCTATCGTACAAACTGAGCGATAACAGGCCGGACTAGGGGAATGGGATAGATGTGCGGGATATAAGATGTAAAATGATAAAAAATGGTGGGAGCGGACGATGACTCTGCAAATCCTTTTTGGTGGCTAACCAAAACCCATGAACATCAACTTGCTAGGTCACCCCATCAATCACCCCAACAATGGTCAAGTGGATTAGTGTAAGATCCAAGCATTCATCAGAAATGAAAGGAACCTAATGCATATATAAGAAGGTTATAATGATCAAATATGACACATATCATGATACCTCGGACCAATTACCTCATGGAGAAAGAGTCCTCTCTGATGCAAGCCCAGGTCGGTGGTGATGGAAGCTGCTACTGCTGACAGGACAAATTTGATGAAGAAGAATAAAGATGGGCCCTCCAGGGCCATGCTCTAGTCAATCCTTCTCTCGGTACTCCATATCTAGGACCTGTGGGCCTCGAGACATGATCTCCTAGTTACCCCTATATATCGGGGATAACAGGGTCAAGATGTCTACAAGCACGAAGCTTGTTGACAAGTTAGAAGGTGTGGATAACTTTCGTGCCTAGAAGTATAGGATTTCACTCATTCTTAAAGAGAATGACCTAGCAATATTCATCAAAGAAAATGTACCAGAACCCGCAGATGCTACAGCGAAATCAAAGTACCAGAAAGACATGGTTAGGGCCAAAAGAATCATTACAGACTCTATCAAAGATCACTTGATCCCTCAAGTGGAATCTAAATATACCCCAAAAGAAATGTTTGATTCCCTAACCAGATTGTATGAAGGAAGAAACATTAATCGGAAGATGAAATTGAGAACTCAACTCAAGAATACAAAGATGCAGAAAGAAGAAACAATTCTTGAATATTTCTCTAGAATCTCTTAATTCAAGGAACAACTAGAAGAAATTGGAGATACCCTTGATGAATATGAACTCATAATGAAAGCTCTTAATGGTCTCACAAGACCTTGGGATGCCTTCATCCAAATCATTTGTGCCAAAAAAGAAAAACTACAATTTGACAGTCTTTGGGAAGAATGTGTTCAAGAAGAAGCAAGAGTAGCTAACCGAGAAGTAGTACTATTAAGGGATGAAGATCAAGTTCTAGCTATTGATACTAAAGGCAGAAAGAGAAGGCCTCACTTCAAGAAAGATACCCACCCACACAAGGAGTCTCACTCCCCAAATAAATTCATCCATAGAGAATCTCACCCTCCAAGGAGATTCCAGAAGTTTTAGAAAGGTCAAAGAAGAGAAAAGGATTTCTCATCCTACCAATGTTACCATTGTGACAAGATGGGACATACTTCTAAGACTTTTCTAGCTAGAAGAGAAGAATACAAGAAGAGAAACAAAAGGCACCATGCCCATGCAGTTCAAGATGAAGAGCCACCCACAAAGATGTTTAAAGAAAAGATTGAAGACTATGTCTTAATCTCTACCCTCTTAGGATCAATATCACATGGAGAGGATACTTGACTCATAGATAGTGGTGATTCAAAGCACATGGTAGGTCAGAGAGACATTCTCTCTAGTCTTACCGAAAATAACTTTTCCCATAAAGTTACACTAGGAGATGATTACCAGTACCATATCAAAGGAGTGGGAGAGTCCAATTACAAACTTGATTCAAGGACCCCAATGAAGATGAAGGATGTACTATATGTACTAGGTTTGAAAACTCTTTACAATTATGCTTATTTTAAACTCTTTACAGAGAACTCAATGACAATCACAATAATGCAAGGAGGTAAGCAATATAAAATTCAACATCAATCACACACATGAAATATACAGAGACAAATATTTCCTGAGGAAACCCATAAAGGGTAAAAACCTCTTCTTCTTGATATGATAAGTAATCTTTATTTTCTGTACATTATCATTCTTATGAGAACCAACTCATTGTGAGGCTACCACCTCTATTTTTCAAGTTGCAACTTGCTGAGAGCACCAACTCTCTAGTTTCTCTAGCACCCACTAGAAGGAAGCACCAACTCCCTAGTTTCTCTAGCACCCATTGTTAATGTTTAAGCCATAATTATAGTTCTTTTCATTTCAACAGATAACAGAAACATAAGACAAGATCATTGAGAAATACATAATCACAAGAGACACAACATTTATCCTGGGAAACCCTCTAGGGTAAGAAAACCCAGCAAAACTTCCTTATTATAGATAGCCAATACAATGCCAAGAGATAACTCAAGAAAATACATAAAGTCCTCTCCTAAAGATGCACCTCTCTCTCTCTCTCTTCTCCTACTGCAGTTTCGAAACTTGTCTCTCAATGAGCAAGTGAAGTGTGTCTAAGTGAGGCGCTAGCCTCCTTATTTATACAAGACTGACACGTGTGGGAGTGTCCCTTCACTGGCAGGGCCGAATTCTTCTACTGGGTGGTTATAACCACCTTCATTATATTTCGGGGCCTCTTTGATATATTCTGGGGCTGACTTCTCTTTCTACCTATTACAAATATATTATGACCAAAACGCAAAAGGGGATTTGGTCCTTTTACAATAGCCGACATGATCAATCCACAATGGGGATTGATCCAATGAATAATATATCAAATAATAATAAGAATACACTTTGCAGTTACATTATTTCAACACCCCCCCTTAACAAGAAGGGTATTCTTCGACAACATCAAACGAGAGAGAGGCCTTTATCATCAACAACATCAGGAGGACATCATCATTAATATCATCTTGGAACACTGACTAGCATATCTATAAATCATCGGAAGTTTTCTTCATCGGTAACATCGTCATTCTCAAAGGAATGCAATCATCATCTACATCAATATTTATTAGTATAAAACTAATACATCATCATCACAACACGAGGCTATCTCATCATCATAATACTAGACTGGCTTTACGTCACAACTATCAATCCAGAAGCACAGTTCTAGTCTCAACTCATAGTCTTTCTTTACATCACAACAATAAAGCTGGAAGCAAGATATTCATCCTGCTTGACATCACAACAATCAAGTTGGAAGAAGGATACTAGACTGGCTTTACGTCACAGCTATCCAGTCGAAATCACGGTGCTAGTCTCATCTCATCGTCTTGTTTTACGTCACAGCTGTCAAGCCGGAAGCAAGATGCTCGTCCTGCTTTACGTCACAACAATCAAGCTGGAAGCAGGATACTAGACTGGCTTTACATCACATCTGTCAAGATAGAATCTCAGTACTAGTTACATCACATATTCTTGCTTTACGTCACAACCATCCGATTGGAAGCAAGATACTAGACTAGCTTTGCGTCACAGCTGTCAAGCCAGAAGCTTAGTACTAGTCGCATCACATCTTCTTTCTTTATGTCACAACCATCTGATTTGAAGCAAGATACTAGACTGGATTTGTGTCACAACTATCAAGCCGAAAGCTCAGTACTAGTCACATCACATCTTCTTGCTTTACATCACAACAACAAAGCTGGAAGCAAGATATGTCTCATCACAACAACTACTCCCCCTTTCGAGGAAGGTCCTTTCGGACTATACCAAGATTATCTCGAAAGTGCTCAAACTTTACACGCGATAGGGACTTGGTCAACACATCAGCAACATGTTCATCCGTGCTAACATATTGTAGCTTTATGGCTCCCCTCTGCACCATGTCATGGATGTAGTGATATTGAATCTCTATGTGCTTCGACCTGTCATGGAATACAGGATTCTCTGTCATCTTTATGCAGCTTTGGTTGTCACATAGGATCGTGGCTGATTTCATCTCTAGGTCAAATAGGTCGGTCAACAAATTTCAAATCCATATAGCTTCGCAGCTGGAAGAACCTGCAACAATGTATTCTTCCTCTGCTATGTTGTGAGAAATGTTGGATTGCTTCCTACTCTGCCATGAGATCATGGCTGATCCCAAACTGAAATAGCATCCATAAGTGCTTTTCCTGTCAGAAACACTTCCTGCCCAATTTGAATTAGTGTGTCCACTCAATGTGAGATCATGATCTCCATCATAACTGAGACCACAATATAATGTACCCTTAAGGTACCTCAGCACATGTTTTGCAGCCACAAGGTGAACATGTCTGGGTTCTAACAGAAACTGACTCAAGGTGTTCATGGAAAAACAAATGTCTGGTCTAGTGTTCGTCAGGTACATCAGCGATCCAATAATCTATTTGTACAATGTGGCATCAATCAATTCTGACGAAGTGTCAACCAACAACTTCAACTTCGCTTCCATGGGTGTATTCATGGACGTGCATTCCAACATGTCAAATCTCTTCAGGATTTCGACTGCATACTTCCCTTGGTTAAGGAATATCCTCTCTGGACTCTACCATACCTCAATACCTAAAAATTAATGCATTAGTCCAAGGTCTTTCATTTCAAATTCTAAGGCAAGTCTCTTCTTACATTCAGTGATGATATTTTCTTCTCTGGTTAATAATATTAAGTCATCCACATATAGAAGTAATATTACTGGCTCATCGTTCATAACCTTGAAGTAGAGGCTAGAATTTGCTTTACTCTTGGTAAATCCCAAGCTCGTCAAGAAACTGTCTATCCGACCATACAAAGCTCTAGGAGCTTGCTTCAATCCATATAAGGCTTTCTTCAATTTGCAGACACGAGACTTCCTGTTTTCAACTTCAAATCCTTGAGGTTGCTTTATATACACTTCCTCTTCGATGACACCATTTAGGAAAGTTGTCTTCACGTCCATATGGTGTAACTTCCACTTCATCTTAGCTGCAAGAGCTATGATGGTTCTGATCGAAGTGTATCTAGCTACAGGAGCGAATGTCTCTTCATAGTCAATGCCTTCCTTTTGAGAAAAGCCACGAGCAACAAATCTTGATTTATACTTCTCAATACTTCCATCAACAACATGTTTTATTTTGAAGAGCCATTTGGAGGATACCCCATATTTACTCTTCGGTCTGTGAACTGTTTCCCATACTTCATTCTTTATTATGGATTGGTATTCCTCTGTCATGGCATTTGCCCATTCTTTTCTCTAAATGGTTTCTTCAAAGTAGGTAGGCTCCTCCTCTAGAAGATCACACATCAAATCCGTATAACTAGAGAATATCTTTGGTCTTTTCACCTGTCTCATAGTTCCTTCGGGAACACCATACTTCTCTCCATCTTGAATAATCTCTCTAGCCCAAGCTAGCTTTCTTTTACGGAGGATCGTCATCTAAGGAGGTTCTTGAACTTCTAATATATCATGGTCTTCTAGAATTTCCTCATCAGGGGAAGTTATGACTTCCCTCATTGGTTCTGTGGCTCTAGGAACCTCCCTCACTACAATTCTGGGGATTACGGGTTCCTCTTCATATACTTCTTCAAGATAGCATCTTCTTGATTTCTTGAGCACTACATATTCATCAAAAGTCACATCCCTTCTGATCTCAATGTGATGGTGACCTTCTATATAGATTCTGAAGGCCTTGGAGACCTCACAATATCCCACAAATATTCCCTTCTTTCCTGAAGGTTCCAGCTTGTTTCTCTTCTCTTTCGGTATATGAATAAATACTGGGCAGCCAAATATTTTGAGATGGCTTACCTATAGCTTATTTCCGGTGAACATCTCTTCCAAGGTCTTGAGACCAAGTGCACTATGGGAAAATCAGTTCTGCACATATACAACTACCATTGTTGCTTCTACCCATAAGCACATAGGAAGATCTTGATCATGGATCATAGTCTTCACAGCTTCCATTATCGTTCTATTTTTTCGTTCAGCTACACTGTTTTGTTGGGGATTATAGGGAGTGGTGAGTTCCCTCTTGATCCCCAAATATTTGCAGAAGTTCAAAAACTCTTTTGAGGTATATTCTCTTCCATTATCTAACCTGAGTATCTTAATATTTCTTTCAGAAAGATTCTCTATCAAGGCTTTGAATTCCTTGAACTTGTTGAACGCTTCATCTTTAGATTTCAAAAAATATACCCAGGTCTTACGAGAATAATCATCAATAAATGATACATAATATACATACCCACTAATGGAGGACGAAGGCATTGGGCCAGATACATCTGAATGAATGATCTCTAGGACTCCTTCTACTTTGTTGTCTCTCTTTAGAAAAGGGGTCTTGATGTTCTTCCCTTGTGCACATCCATTGCATACTCCTTCATGGTCAACCCTGAGTTCTGGTAAACCTGTGACCGCTTTGCATATGTATGGTAGCACCTTGTAGTTGATGTGAGATAATATTATATGCCAAAGTTCACATGAGTTTTCAATGGCATGGGTCATGGCAGCCTCTGAGTGACCCTTTAGTTTATACAAGCCATTTTCTTCACTTCCAATGATGATTGCTTCATTTAAAGTTTCTCCTTTAGCCCACATAAGAAATTCTCCATCTATAAAGGAAAATCTTAAGCCTTTCTTTTCTAAAGCTGAAATGGAGAGTAGGTTCTTTGTCAAACCTAGTACATATAGTACATCCTTCATTTTTAGTGAATTCCATGAATTAAGTTTGTAGTTTGAGTCTCCCACTCCCTTGATGGGATATTGGTAATCATATCCAAGTGTCACTTTCTAAGAAAACTTCCTTTTTGAGATACAAGAGAGAATGTATCTTTGTCCCATCATGTGCTTGGATGCACCACTATCAATGAGCCAAGTGTCCTTTCCAGGTGTTATAGATCCTAAGAGGGTCGAGATTAAGACATGGTCTTTGATCTGCTCTCTTATCATCTTTGCAGGTGGCTCTTCATCTTCGACTACATGGGCATGGTGCCTCTTAGGTTTTCTCTCATAGTCTTCTCATCTGGCTCGACAAAATTTCACAATGTGTCCCATCTTATCACAATGGTAGCATTGTACAAATGAGTAATCTCTTTCCTTTCGTTGTCCTTTCTTCTGAAATCTCCTTGGATGAGATTCTTTATTATTGAATTTGTTTGGCAGTTGAGGCTCTTTATGAGTCTCCTTTTGGAAGTAGGGTTTATTCCTTCCTCTTTTGGTGTGAGTATCTAGGGCTTTATCATCATCTCTTGCCATTAGCACTTCACGGTTAGCTACTCTTGTTTCTTCTTGGATGCATTCTTCCCATAGACTGTCAAACTTCAGTTTCTTCATTCTGGAACATATCGTTTGGATGAATGCATCCCAAGGTCTTGTGAGACCATTTAGGGCCGTCATTATGAGTTCATATTCATCTAAGGTATCTCCAATCTCTTCTAACTGTTCTTTGAATTTTGAGATTCTGGAGAAATATTCCTAAATTGTTTCTCCTTTCTACATCCTTGTATTCTTCAGTTGAGTTCTTAGATTCATCTTTCGGTTTATGTTCTTTCCTTCATACAGTCTGGTCAAGGCATAAAACATTTCTTTTAGAGTCTTCTTAGATGACATATAAGGGATCAAGTGGTCTTTGATTGAATCTGCAATGATTCTTTTGGCCCTGATTGTGTCCTTTTGATGCTTGGCTTTTTCTGCAGCATCGTCGGGTTCCAGAATTTCTCCTTTGATGAATTTTGCTAGGTCATTCTCTTCAAGAACGAGTCCAGTCTATACTTCCAGGAATGGAAGTTTTCCACACCTTCCAGCTTGTCAACAATCTTAGTGCTTTCAGACATCTTTTACTTGGAGCTAGGAAAATGACCGAAAAATGAAAATGTTCAAAATCAAATTCTGAACTTACCAGGAGGTGCACTTGGCTGAGGCGAGTAGCTTTGTGTGTTTGGATCAGAGAAAATCCAACTTTTTCTCCTCGAAACTTGATCTGTAGATTTTTGGACTAGTGCTTTTGGTTTTCTGGTACCTGTGGTACTCTGGTATTTCTGGTACTTCTGGTACACTGGTTTTCTGGTATTTTTTGTACTTTGTGAAACTAGGATTTTACTTTTCAGGAGATCTAGCCACTAAAAAAGGTGCCCTGAGAGTGCCAAAGTAATCCTTGGGGGAGGAAGCACTTTTCTAGGTGGTTTTAGGGCTAAAAATCTTCACCATCAAAAAATCCTAATTTGCATGTACGGCAACAATGCCATTTTTCACTCTTGTGAAAGATGATTTCTTCAGCTTGGATATGATACCATGTTAATGTTTAAGCCATTATTATAGTTCTTTGCATTTCAATAGATAACAACAACATAAGATAAGATCACTGAGAAATACATAATCACAAGAGACACAACATTTATCCTGGGAAACCCTCTAGGGGAAGAAAACCCAACAAAACTTCCTTATTATAGATAGCCAATACAATGCCAAGAGATAACTCAAGAAAATATAGAAAGACCTCTCCTAAAGACGCGCCTCTCTCTCTCTCTCTTATCCAACTGCAGTTCTGAAACTTGTCTCTCAATGAGCAAGTGAAGTGTGTCTAAGTGAGGTGCTAGCCTCCCTATTTATACAAAACCGACACGTGTGGGAGTGTCCCTTCACTGGCAGGGCCGACTTCTTCTACTGGGTGGTTATAACCACCTTTATTATATTTTGGGGCCTCTTGATATATTCTGGGGACGAATTCTCTTTTTGCCTATTACAATTATATTATGACCAATCTATAAAGGGGGATTTGGTCCTTTACAATAGCCAACATGATCAATCCACAATGGGGATTGATCCAATGAATAATATATCAAATAATAATAAGAATACACTTTGCAGTTACATTATTTCAACACCCACTAGAAGGAAGCACCAACTCCCTAAGTGTTCTAGCACCAACAGGATGGAAGAACCAACTTTCAGTCACACAGGCACCAACTTGTATAACAAAGAAAAATAGTTCTCCCTTGCACCACCCTGACACCTTGATTTTTCTTGATGCAACCAAATGGAAGCTACAACTCCCTATGTTCAAGTACCCACTTGAAACTCTGAGGACACCAATCCTCCCTAGCACCTCCCTTCCACCCTTAAATATCAATCTTTTCTTTTTACAACTTTATCATAGTGATACAACATTTATCTATGGATTACCAGTCTCATCATTTTTCTGCTACACTGCTCTGCTCTGCCTGCATCAATGTCTCTCACCTTGCGTTTGTTGTGCTTTCTATTCTTCTCTGAGATATGCATTTTTGTTCCTTTCTTCTTCTGTGCTTCTGCACCTGCACACATCATGCTTCTACCCGCATGTATAATGCTCAATAGAAACACCCATCTCTTCTTTGTTCTGCGTTTTTATATTCTCTGTGCACCTTCTGCATCCTTCATGCACAATGCCTCTGCATTCTCTTCACAACGTCACTATTCTGCCCTTTAGATTTTTCACTGCAATTCTTCCTTGCTCATGCATAGCTCCACAATAGAATCACTTCACTTCTCTGCTCTGCATGCATTTCTCACGTCAAGTCCTCTCCTGATCATCATGTCAACTCTTTATCTTCTCTGGCAATTCTATTTCCTGTAAGTTCATCATCAATGGTCGTTAGGATGATATTCGTTAGATTCTCTGGTAGTCGAGACTCTTCATCTTCTCTGTCAGTCACATCTAGTCAACTATGGCTTCTTTGGTTTCTAAGCTCCTTCCTTCGCGTGACCATCGACGGTGACCAAGCGCCTATCCAAAAGGCGCTTCTCGATTTCTGTCTAGTGAGTGTTGGCTCCATTTCATGATATGAACTTGGGCTATGAGCTTCATGTGACCAAGTGATTGTGGGCACGTCTAAAGGTAGCTTAAATAAAACTTATTTTCGCCCCACAATTCACCACAAGCCTCTACGCGTCCTTTCTCCAAACCCATGGTTTCAATTGTGGCCCGCTCATGAAAGATTAAGGCTCGAGCATGTTCTGGCCCTGCAATGGAGCATGATCATCGATCTCATGATCTTGACAGTGCTCTTGAATAGATGGTTCAGATCTGTCCTCTCAAGTCTGTGGACTAGATCTCTCCTTCCTCCATCAATGACTGAGGTTTCTTTCATGATTTGTGCTCCAAGAGATTCAACTCTCAAACCCTGTTGTTGTTGACTAGATATCTTTCAAAATGGAAGATTTGCTTACATATGTCCTCTTCAATCGATGACTCTAATTTCTTTCCTTTGACCACACACAATCCTTGGTCTCAGCGATCATATGACGTGTATCCCTCCAAACCAACATATGAGATCGATTTTGAGATATGGGCTTCGGGTGTTTCAATTCTCAAGTTCTCATTTTCTCCTGGAGCATTTCACCCAGAGTCCACGATTCGAAGATGCATGTCCCTATAATATCAATGGTTGAGATCTCCTTCGTGTCTTTGGACTTAAGATATTTCAATTCTCAAACTCTTGTTCATCCTTCCTTTCTTTTTTCTCGGAGTTGACAATCCACTGACTTTGTTTTTTCTCGGAGTTGAAAATCCACTGACGTGTGTCCTCTTTAATCCAACAGTTATTCTTAGCTCTAGGACTTCGGGTCTTTGGGAGAGTGTTGATGGTAAAACTCCCAAAGAAAAACTCTCGGAGTGATGCAACTCTTGTGTCACTCTATGACGTTTCATGAGCTGAGCAGCTGCCATGTGTCACTTGGATTTGTGATTTCCACGTACCTGAAATGTTGAATCAACTTGACACTTGTCATTGTCTGATTTCACCATGTATCCTTGCTAACGTAGTCTACCACCTGTCCTTTCTGACATGGTCTACTGATGTGGTTTGCCACATGTCCTTGAGGACGAGATTTTCTGATGTAGATTCCGTTGATCTAACGGTAACTGTCTGATCTCCAGATCCAACGGTTGACGAAACTTCGCATTCCATGGATTTCAAATATCAAACTTTCCTGAGTGAAAACTCCTCTCATATTTAGACCCAAAGTGAATGATGTTCATTCGATGAGGATCTTGGATCAATGGATTAATCTTTCTAGGATGCAACTTTGCTAGCTTATCCTGTCCTTCCACTCGAAATTGATCCGACGACTGTGATCAAATTGTGACTTCGCATGTCAGGTGTTTGAAGGTGAGCCAACCCTGACTCTTCCAACTCCGGATATCTGAAATAATCTAGATCAACGGCCCATAACCCTCTGTGATCCAACGGTCCAGATATTATTAGGACTTAGCGTTTTGCGAGTTCCTACAACTCTTACCTTTGAATTTTCTAGTTCGTGAGTTAGCAAATTGTTGATCTCTCGCAACATGTCCTCTGAATCCAATGGTTCATATATTATCACGATTTCTCATTTCACAGAGTTGGAGGATGGCTCTCAGCCTTATCCTCTTCACAGTTATACTGGATCTGATGACTGTTGGTCCTCGATGCTCAGATCCAATGGATTAGATCTGTACTTCTCCTCTGTGCTTCCTCTGGTCACTGGACTCTGATCTAATGGACATCGGGTATTCAGGATTGGTGATCGAATGACCACTATCGCTCTTCCTCCTGAGCTTTAGATTTCTCAAATATCTAAGTGTCAAAGGCCATGACCTTTGATCCTTCTATGAGCCTCAATGTATGGGATCATGTCTTTGCATCTCAGAATGTTATCTCTCCTGAGCTTTGATCTCTGCATATTGTTTTCTTATTCACCTGAGCTTACATTGTTCTTGTGTCGCCATCGATGCACACTCTGATCTTACCATCAATGAAAAGCACACTATGCCTGTAAACATGTGATATTTCCATCAATGATAAGCACACTCTTCCTGTAAACATGCCAACGTCATTGTTGTTCTTTCCATCAATGACAAGCATAATCTACCTATAAACATGCCAACGTCGCTAATGTTCTTTCCATCAATGACAAGCATAATCTTCCTGTAAACATGCCAACAACCTCCCCCTTTGGCATTGATGGCAACCTTGAAATATTGCACTGTTCTACTTAGATGCACTAACTATAGCATCCAGACCATTCCTTTTCTCACCCTTTGACATCAATGTCAAAGTAAACATGCTCCCCCTGAGCTATTGCAGTACTTGTCTGAGGTATCAAATATTCAACCAATACATACTCCCCCTGACGGGATGGATTCTCTTATTTGTATCTAACCCACAATATTCTCCTTATTATTCTTAGACCTGTTCATATTCATCTTCAGTTGTGTCCTCTGTAGAAGACTCAATATTTCTCACCTCTCTCATTGGGATGTTGGACAACTGAGAGGGGGGGTGAATCAGTTGTTACCATGCTTAAACAATTATTCTTATTTTTTAAATATTTACAAGTCACTTAATGATGATCACAATAATGCAGTGAAATAAACAAAGGCACATTCAACATTAGTCACATATATGAGAAAGACAGAGACAGATCGTTCCTGAGGAAACCCATGCAGGGTAAAAACCTCCTTTTCTTTATATGATAAGTATTATCCTACATTCTTTACATTATCATACATATGAGCACCAACTCATTATGAGGCTACAACCTATGGTTTTGCAAGCTGCAACTTGCTGAGAGCACCGACTCTCTGTTTTCTCTAGCACCCACTAGAAGGAAGCACCAACTCCCTGGTTTCTCTAGCACCAACTAGAAGGAAGCACCAACTCCCTGGTTTCTCTAGCACCAAATAGAAGGACGCACCAACTCCCTGTGTTCAAGCACCCACTTGAACCTTTGAGGACACCAGTCCTCCCTAGCACCTCCAAACCACCCTGAATAATAAATTCTTTTGTTACTGAAACTTATTACAAAAATATAACATTATTCAATGGCTTACCAGCATGATTGTTGTTCTGTTACGCTGCTCTTCCCTGTCTGCATCAGTGTCTTCTGCACGCCACCTTTCACTTTCTGTTCTTCGGCCTTTTATATTCTCTGCACCATATCTCATTGATGCAACCTTCCTCTACCATGCATCTCCACTACTGCGCTCTGCCTCCTTTCTCACACTTGAATCCTCCACCATGACAACAAAAACCATAGCAACTCCAACAGCAACAACAACTCTTCTCTTCTCTGTACCGTGTATATATAGATTTTGTGCATCTTGTGCATGAAATATTCACCATTCCTCTGCATGCTCATACTGCACCACTATCCTCCACATATTAAGTTCTCTATGTGATCATTATCGTGACTCTTCAACTTCTCTGGCAGTTCAACCCCTGTGTCTATCATCACTAGGTGTTATGTCGAGATTCCTTTCTCTCTCTGGTATTTGAGACTCTTCGTCTTCTCTGTGAAAGTCGAGCTCACTTTCTATGTTTCAGTTACAGGCCTCAATGCCCATCCAGTTGTTAATCACCTCCACGAACATCTTAATCCCTCTTGAATATTCTCAGAGGCTCTTCACCTTCTCTGTCAATCATCCCCAAGTGTCTTCGAGTCCTCTGGTTGAAACCATCAGTGGTTTCTGGCAGTTATACTATGTCGTGCTACAGTTGCCCTCCGATCTTGTTCAAATTCATCTGCACCATTGGATATGCAGCGAGAAAATCTGGACGGCCTGAATCTGTGCTCCCAGATCTACGGTCGGGATTGGATTTCGCAGCCCCCCTTCCATTCTACCTTTAAGCAGAAGGGGGGGCGGGGCGGAATTGGGCGCACATCTCTCAAGCGACCAAGATTAGAGTGCCCAGATCAATGGCGCTCAAGTGATTCTGGACCCCCTTTTCCTTTCTTCCTTTAATACGGGGGGGTGGGGAGGGGTCTGGAATGGTCGGGTATTGACGAAGGACCCCACTCCTGATGTGTCACCTTTTGTAGCGTTCTCCACCTAACCGTGCGACAAGGCTCGTTCCCTTTAGCCCCTCCTCATCCTCTGACATCTTTCCATCTCCCGAGTGGTGTAAATATGCTGACATCACACGTGGATTGACACGTGTTGAATACTGCCACGTGTCACTCTGATTCGTGACTTACATGTGCCTGAAATGTTGAATCAGTCTGACACTTGTCATTACCTGGTTGTACCACGTGTTCCTAGCTAACGTGGTCTGCTGACGTGACTCGGGTCGACGGTCTAGATCACATCTTGATCTGACAGTTCAGATTCAGTCGAGATTTCACACATCGCGATTTTGACACTCTTGTCGTTTTGTGTTTTTGTCACTTCAAAGTCCCAATCCATGAAACTCCGTAATGGAGTCGTATCAACGATCCATATCACATCTTGATCTGACAGTTGCAATTACGTCGCGATTTCTCATATCGCGATATCGGGATTCTTGATGTCAATATTCTTTGACATCTCCAACACTCGATCCTCGAAACCCCGAAATGGTCTTGGATCAACGGTTCAGATCAAACCTTGATTTAATGACTGCGATTAAATCGTGATTTCGCAATTCTTGTTGCATTGTTTCTTTTCCCTCTCCATGTCGCGATTCGTGAAACTCCAATATGGAGTTGGATCAAAGGTCTAGATCTAATCTTGATTCAACGACTGAGATTAAGTCGCGATTTTGCATATCCCGAAATCGGGATTTCTGTGGATGATATTACTTGAAATCTCCAACTCTCGATCCCCGAAACTCCGATATGGACTGGAATCAACAGTCCAGATTCAACCTTAATTTGACGGCTGAGATTAGATCGCGATTTCAGATATCACGATTTCGAGAGGTTAGGGAACATCGTTCCTTTGACTCTCCAGTCAGCGAACTGACAATCTATCCCCACGTGTCCTGCCTGAAGATGGACGGTCCTCCTTCTTTCGGGATTTTGTGAGCCCTCTACTCCTTGCACTTTAAAGAACGTGCAAGTTCTCCTCGATCCAATGGTGGTCGGTCCCTGCGCTCGGATCTAACGCCCGAGATATATCCTCCATATTTGCGCGCTCCTCTTGTCTACATTGAGATCTGACGGTCATCAGGAATTTGGGATGGGATCCAACGATCACCGACGCTTCTCCTCCAAGATTACACATCCTTCTTACTTGGAAGAATTTCTAAGTGTCAAAGGCCTCGACCTTTGATCCGCCTATGATCCTAAGTACGCTATCTCCCTTGAGCTTTATTCATGAGTTAACCTCATCCCTGGTGCACACCTACGCACTGCATTCGACTCTGCGCTAATTCCTCCTGAGCTTACATTGTTCCTGTTTTTCCATCGATGCACACTCTGATCCTGCCATCTTCATTGTTGTACTTGCCATCAATGACAAGCATACGCTACCTGTTAAACATTTGCCAACAATCTCCCCCTTTGGCATTGATGGCAACTAAGGCACTCGAATTCTTTTCTCCCCCTTTGACATCAATGTCAAATAAGAGACATGATCCCCCTGAGCTATTGCAGTAATTTTAGGAGGCATTAGATATTCAAACAATACACAACTCCCCCTAACAAGATGGACTCATTAGGTGTGAAGTGAAATGACACCCAGCTTCTGTCTGAGATATTCAAACAGTGTCTTGGCTAGGGGTTTAGTAAAGATGTCTGCAATTTGTTCTGTAGTGGGAATGTAATGGACCTGAACAATCTGATTGGTGACCTGCTCTCTCAGAAAATGATATTTTATGGGAATATGTTT
>ML788516.1:79424-90495 GCA_009831015.1 Picea engelmannii | reverse complement strand
AGAGGCCATCCAGAAGAAGGAATGGGCAGATGCCATGACAGAGGAATACCAATCCATAATAAAGAATGATGTATGGGAAATTGTTCCCAGACCAAAAAGTAAGGATGTGGTATCATCAAAATGGCTCTTCAAGATAAAATATGCTGCTGATGGAAGTATTGAGAAATATAAAGCAAGATTTTTTTATCGTGGCTTTTCCCAGAAAGAAGGAATCGACTATGAAGAGACATTCGCTCCTGTGGCCAGATACACTTCAATCAGAACCATTATAGCTCTTGCTGCCAAGATGAAATGGAAGCTGCACCAGATGGATGTGAAGACAACTTTTCTGAATGGTATCATTGAAGAGGAAGTGTATATAGAGAAACCCCAAGGATTTGAGGTTGAAGATAGGAAGTCTCATGTATGTCGATTGAAGAAATCCTTATACGGATTGAAGCAAGCTCCCAGAGCTTGGTATGGCCGTATAGACAGTTTCTTGACGAGCTTGGGCTTTACCAAGAGTAAAGCAGATTCAAATATCTACTTCAAGATCATGGAGAATGAACCAGTAATACTATTATTATATGTGGATGACTTATTCTTAACTGGAGAAGAAAAGCTCATCACTGAATGTAAACAGAGACTTGCCGCTGAATTTGAAATGAAAGACCTTGGCCTAATGCATTATTTCTTAGGTCTTGAGGTATGGCAGAGTCCGAAAAGAATCTTCCTTAACCAAGGGAAGTACACGGTCGAAATCTTAAAAAGATTCGACATGCTATAATGCAAGTCCATGAATACTCCCATGGAAGCGAAGCTGAAGCTGCTGGTCGATACTTTGTCAGATTTGATAGATGCCACTCTGTACAAGCAGATTATTGGATCACTGATGTACCTGACAAACACCAGACCAGACATTTGTTTTGTAGTGAACACCTTGAGTTAGTTTCTGGTAGAGCCCAGACATGTTCATCTAGTGGTTGCAAAACATGTGATGAGGTACCTTAAAGGTATAGTGGATTATTGTCTCAGCTATGATGGAGATCATGACTTCACACTGAGTGGATATACTGATGCAGATTGGGCAGGAAGAATTGCTGACAGAAAAGCACTTCCGGATGTTGTTTCAGTTTGGGATCAGCTATGATCTCGTGGCAGAGTAGGAAGCAATCCAGTATTTCTCTCATCACAGCGGAATCAGAGTACATTGCCGCATGTTCTGCTAGCTACAAAGCTATATGGATTCGAAATTTGCTGACATACCTATTTGATTTGGAGATGAGAGAAACCGTGATTCTATGTGACAATCAAAGTTGTATTAAAATGACAGAGAATCTTGTGTTCCACGACAGTTCAAAGCACATAGAGATCCGCTATCATTTCATCTGTGACATGGTAGAGAGAGGAGCCTTGAAGCTCCAGTACATTAGAATGGATGAACAGGTTGCTGATGTGATGACTAAGCCTCTATCTCGTGTAAAGTTTGAACACTTTCGAGATAAGATTGGTATTGTCCGAAAGGACCTTCCCTGAAAGGGGGAGTAGATGTATTCCTTGCTTCTGACCTCACTGTTAGACGTAAAGCAAGATGAGTCATGCTTCTGACCTCGCTGTTAGATGTAAAGCATGACACTGTGTGATCCTTTCTTCTGACCTCGTTGTTAGACGTAAAGCAAGATGAGTTATGATTCTGACCTAGTTGTTAGACGTAAAGCAAGATGAGTTATGATTCTGACCTAGTTGTTAGACGTAAATCATAACGTTGTTGTTCCTTGCTTATGATCTAGTTGTTAGACGTAAAGCAAGATGAGTCATGCTTCTGACCTCACTGTTAGATGTAAAGCATGACGCTGTGTGATCCTTGCTTCTGACCTTGTTGTTAGACGTAAAGCAAGATGAGTTATGCTTCTGACCTAGTTGTTAGATGTAAAGCATAACGCCATTGATTCCTTGCTTCTGACCTAGTTGTTAGACGTAAAGCAAGATGATTCCTCACTTCTGACCTCATTGTTAGATGTAAAGCGAGATGTTGATGTGTTCCTTGCTTCTGACCTCGTTGTTAGACGTAAAGAAATATGAGTCATGCTTCTGACCTAGTTGTTAGACGTAAAGCATGACATTGTGATTCCTCGCTTTTGACCTAGTTGTTAGACGTAAAGCGAGATGATGATATTACTTGCTTCTGACCTAGTTGTTAGATGTAAAGCAAGATGTGACTGACACTAAGCTACCAGCTTAACCACTGTGACATTGAACTAGTGTAGTACTGTGATGTGACAGCCCAGTGCTGTGATGAGGTATCATTTTTACTGATACAAATTTGATGCAGATGATGATAGCATTCTTTCGAGAATGATGATGTTACTGATGAAGAAAACTTCTGATGACTCATAAATGTGCTAGACAATGGTTCAAGATGATATTGACGATATTGTCCTCCAAGATGCTACTGATGATGCAGACCTCTCTCGCCTGATGTTGATGAAGAATACCCTTCTTGTTAAGGGGGAGTGTTGAAATAATGTAACTGTGAAGAGCATTCTTATTATTATTTTATTATTGGATTAAATCCCCATTGCGGATTAATCATGTCATTATTATTATTATTGTTATTGGATTAATCCTCATTGTGGATTAATCATGTTGGTAATTGTATAAGGACCAAATCCCCTTTTGCGGATTGGTCATCAGACACTTACAAAGGGCAGAATAAGAAGTCGGCCCCAACAGTTATAATGGAAGACCCGGAATTATTCAAAGGTGGGTTTACCCACCCAGAGTGAGAGGTCGGCCCTGCCAGATTGTGACCTTTCACAGGTGCCAGGTTGATATAAATAAGAGGCTAGCACCTCACTTCTAACACACAACTCACTTGCTCATTCTCTTATGAGGCAAGCTGCAATTACAAGTTGGAGAGAGGAGAAGAAGGGTGGCACATCTCTTGGGGAGGACTTTCTGTATTGGTTTGAGTTATCTCTTGAAAATTGTATAAGCTATTTATGATAAGGAAGTTTTTGCTGGGTTTTCTTCCCCTAGAGGGTTTCCCAGGATAAATGTTGTGTCTCTTGTGAATGTGTATTTCTCAGTGATCTTGTTCTTATTATGCTCTTATCTAATGAAATGCAAAGAACTATAATAATGGCATAAACATTAACAATCTTTCCATCAATGACAAGCACACTCTGCCTATAAACATATGATCTTGTGATCAATGATAAGCACACTCTTCTTGTAAACATGCCAACGTCGTTGTTGTTCTTTCCATCAATGACAAGCATACTCTACCTGTAAACATGCCAACGTCATTGTTGTTCTTGCCATCAATGACAAGAATACTCTTCCTGTAAACATGCCAACAGTATCTTCCAAATGGATATACAAGATAAAACATGTTGCTGATGGAAGTAATGAAAAATATTAAGCAAGGTTTGTAGCTCGTGGTTTTTCTCAAAAGGAAGGCATTGACTATGAAGAGACGTTTTCTTCTATATCCAGATACACTTCTATTAGAACCATCATAACCCTTGCAACTAAGATGAAGTGGAAGTTACACCAGATAGATGTGAAAACAACCTTCTTGAATGGTGTCATTGAAGAAGAAGTGTATATAGAACAACCTCAATGGTTTGAAGTTGAATACATGTAACATCCTTCTTTTGTGCGCACCTAATGTGACTTATTCTTTGAGGACACTTTCTTGCAAGTGATCCGATTCATTATATGATTGACTGTTTCACTTATGGATTCTGATGATGAGACTGTGGATTATGATGTTATGATATGTTATTTATGTATAGACGGGTGTTATTGATTGGTCTCTCCTGAGTGTGCAGGACTCTTGATAGTTTGAGGATGTCATTTGAGGATGTTGATGGCATCGATGGACCTCCTTGGACTCCAGATAGAGTCCGAGAGTGGACTGTATATGTTTTGAGTATTATTTTATTGCATATGTGACATATGACTGGGTATAGTATGATGTTGTTTATGGATCACTGATATGTTTCATTGATGGATGCATGCCGACGATTGTTTGCTAATCAGACTCACATTTGGAGTAAAGGGGTCATGCATGACAACCAGATATATTGAGGGAGAGGTGTGGCAGCAGCCCTGCAACAACCTACTAACACTCCTGATGTGGCTTGAATTGTAGGTTAATGATTACCTAGTTCAAGAGATCCACGATGTCGTGAGGGAAGACTGAGACAATTTCTTACAAAGATTCTAAGGGGCACACAATAAGGCATGGTCCTTATTCCTTAGAGGCCCTTATTCTCCCACAAGATCACCTGACGGAGTTTTGAATCCAAGGGTTGGACGTCTACCAAAATTAGTCCAAAGGAGAGTGACACCCTTGGAGAACGCAGTGCATCTTGAAGGGCATGTTGCATAAATGAAACATGATTAGAGGCAAGTGGCACCCTTGGAGCACGTAGTACGTCTTGAAGGGAACATCACGATTTTTAACACTAGTGAGTCAATGAACCTAGGTACCTAAAAAAAAATCTTATTTTGACGTGGTCAGCCTTAAAATAAATGGTGTATGACCAAAGTTTAAAAAATATAATATTTCCCTTAAAAACAATTTTTCTAAGCCTGGTTGAAATTAGAGCATAGGTCTAAATGAGGTATAAGGACTAAAAAAAACACTAATTAATCAATTAATAAAATGGGGATGAAGAAAAATCAAATTTAAAATTTAAAAGAGAACAAAACTATCAAAAATTTAATTGTTGGTTATGTGCAAAAACTTGCTAATTTAGAACTTAGACAAAAAGGGGAAAATTAAATGCAAAAGGAATGTGGAACATAGAAGGGATTCTAGTCTAGAGAAATTTCCAAATTAGAACTCAACTAAGATTTAAGAAAGGCATCAGTCATTAAGGGAATGTGAGGGAATAAAGGGACATCAAGGAGCATTTTTAGGAACACTTTTAGGTGGGTGAGGGAAATTGGCAAATTAATTTAATTAATTAAATGAAATTTTGGTGTAACTAAGGGACTGGGTGACAAGTGTATGGGGGAGATTTTTTCCTAATTAATTTTTAATAAAATGAATTTAATGTGAAAATGGAAGTGTCACTAAGAAGAACTCTATAAAATAAATGGCAGGGAAGGGGATTGCATCACGACTGGTATGCGTAAGGTTATGCTATCGAATTTTTCTCTTGACTATTTTTTCTTGTGGGAGTTGGGATACCCAGCTCGGATAGAGAGTGGTAGCTCGACCTTATGAGGCAAGCTGGGAGATAACTTTCTTTGTTTTGTGTGCATGGCCCCTTTGTGGCTCAAGGGGCTCAGGAGGAAGAAGAGTACCCCTAGCGTTGGTTGGGAGGTACCGGTGAGGTCTCAACGATTAGCTAGTGGGAGAGAGGAGGATCGCCAGCAGCCGAAGAACATCAACAAGTCATCAGTCGGGTTACTGTACACATTTTTTTAAGTTTCTGTTGTAAATTAGTTAGAAGTGTACACATATTTATTGTTGATGGATTTGTAATGGTTGTTTGATATTGTTGGGCATAGTCCCCCTCTTAGTTTTTGTTGTGTCTTCCTTGTTTATTTGATGTGATTAAACTCGTGTGAGAAAGAAAAACTTCCAACATAGGGGCATGTCTCCTCTATGTTTTTGTTGTGTCTTCCTTGTTTATTTCGATGTGATTAAACTCCACGTGTGAGAAAGAAAAACGCCCAGCATAGGGGCATGTCTCCTCTGCATTTTCGTTGTGTCTTCCTTGTTTATTTTGATGTGATTAAACTCTGTGTGTGAGAAAGGAAAAATGCCCAGCATAGGGGCATGTCTCATCTATGTTTTTGTTGTGTCTTCCTTGTTTATTTTGATGTGATTAAACTCTATGTGTGAGCAGGGAAAATGCCCAACATAGGGGCATGTTGTCGCTGCATTTTTTTGTGTCTTCCTTGTTTATTTTGATGTGATTGAACTCTTCGTGTGACCAAGGAAAAACACCCAACATAGGGGCATGTCTCCTCTGTGTTTTTTCTGTCTTCCTTGTTTATTTTGATGTGATTAAACTTTGCGTGTGAGCAAGGAAAAATGCCCAACATAGGGGCATGTTTCCTCTCCGTTTTTGTTGTGTCTTCCTTGTTTATTTTGATGTGATTCAACTCTTCGTGTGAGCAAGGAAAACTCCCAACATGGGGGCATGTTTACTCTACGTTTTTTTTGTGTCTTCCTTCTTTATTTTGATGTGATTGAATTCTATGTGTGAGCAAGGAAAAACTCTCAGCATAGGAGCATGTATCCTCTATGTTTTTTTTGTGTCTTCCTTGTTTATTTTGATGTTATTAAACATTGCATGTGAGCAAGAAAAACGCCCAGCATAGAGGCATGTCTCCTTTGGTTTTTTGTTGTGTCTTGTTTATTTTTATGTGATTAAACTTTGTGTGTGAGCAAGGAAAAATGCCCAACATAGTGGCATGTCTCCTCTGCATTTTTGTTGTGTCTTGTTTATTTTGATGTGATTAAACTCTGCGTGTGAGCAAGGAAAACGACCAACATAGCGGCATGTTGTATCTGTGTTTTTGTTGTGTATTTCCTTGTTTATTTTTTATTTGAAAAGACTCTATGTGTGATTAAAAAAACTCCCAGCATAGGGGCATGTTGCCTCAACATTTTTGCTGTGTCTTTCCTAGTTTTATTAATGTGAATAACTTTGCGTGTGAAGAAAATTTCCCAGCATAGGGGCATGTTGCCTCTGCGTTTTTGTTGTGTATTTCCTTGCTTTATTAATGTTATTATGAAAGATTATAGTAATTTTCATCATAATGTAATCTTGTAATAAATGCTCACCTTTAAATGTTTCCTTTTATTAAATATTTAAATGAATGGTTATTTTAATGGTTTCATAAGCGTTTGTTAATGTTATTATTAATGCTAATAATAATTTTCATCATTAATGTTTATTTAATTAACTGTTATGATGAACGGTTATTATTAATGTTGTATAAGCATTATTATTGTTCGGTTATTATTAAATGTTTATAATAATGTCCAATATGAAATGTCATTTTTTATTAACTGTTTATGATGAAGGGTCATTATTAATGTTGCTTTAGTAAATGTTTATAAACGAGTGGTTAAGGAAATCACTTGAGTCTCTTGCGCAAATGGATTGTATGTCATAATGATAGTTAAACATTTTTTATTTCCTTAGCAGCTTGTAATCATCGAAAAGTAAGATCAATTATGGGATTAGATTTCTTGTGCGAAAGGCTTGGATACTCTTTTGCAATAGATGACATGGATGCATGTTCACTTATATTTAGTTTATTTCTTGCGTGCATGAATTTAATGTATTGAATGATGGTTTTAGAGGTTTAGTTATTTAGTTTATTTAATTTGTTCTTGAATGATGGTTTTAAACTTAGTTTATTTCTTGTGCATATGAAAATCTAAGGTATTGAAGGAGGTATTGTATAATGTTTAGATTTTTCTTCTTGCGTGCAATGAATAGTCAATACAATGATTGGTTGTTGTTTATTTACTTCTAGTGCTCATGGATTTTTATGATGGTTAGATCTTAGACACTTGCGCGATAAAATGTAATGAATGTATTTACCTTGCGTAGTTGAAATAGCTAGATTGCTATTAGATTGTTTTCGTTTATGGATTCCATACAATGTATGATGGTCAAAGATTTTTGGAATTCTTGCGCAATGGATTTTATTTCATGTATGATGATGTGGAAATTGTTTATCTTGCATGATGTTGATGAATAGGTGTTAGGTTTCTTGCGCTGTGATCTAAGTTGACGCATAAATTTTTACGACTTAGTTTACCAATGCGCTTGTCACCATGTTGCGGTATAATTTCCTTATGATTGGATTATTTGTGCACAATGATCAATAAGTGAATACGTTAATCTGGCAATGGATCATTTGCTTACCTTGATAATGATGTTGATTATTGTAATTTGATGAATGATTTAATCGCTCGCCTACAAGTTAAGTAGATGTTTGTTTGCGCTTAAAAATTTAAATAAGTAGATTATTACACCTTAGTTTATGTCATTTCTAGATGGATTTAGTTTTTCTCTTGTGCCATGGAATTTTATGTTACATATGTTGCTTTATTAGAATGATTTTGTGCCTGGATGATCGTTGATGATGTTATTTATCTTAGTCCACTTGGACTTGATTGTGTCAAGTGGGATGTAGACAACTCCTTATTCCTCATAACAGTCGCCATCCCTGAGACGTTAAATGGTCAAAATCGATGGGAACCTGGGCTTGAGCATTGCTTATGTGTCCTGGAGGTCCTAACCTTGCACGGTAGAATGGGCGGGTAGTCATTTTATATTCCTTATCTGATGAGTGTTTTCTTAATTTACTCCAAGCTTGATGTGATAATATGTTATGCCTTTTATGGTTATGTGTCGCTATCCTTCATTGGCACATTGATTGCGTTGTTATTTATATCAATGATGAGTAGCGGGTGATGTTGTTACTTTATGTCGTCGCTCATTTATGATGATGGCTGATTATATGTCATTACTAAATTGTGGATGTGTCGATTGTGACGTGATTGATTATGACGGTGTGTCGCATGTAATTCATTAATTATGATGTCGTCGAGTTGTGTTGCTATGATTTTATTGTTGACATTATTTCCTAACGCTTTAAAAAAAATTACCTGTTGTATGTCATTTTTGTGTTGTAACGATCGGGGTCATTACAAGAGAGAAAGACTCATGTATGCAGATTGAAGAAGGCTCTGTACGGATTGAAGCAAGCTCCTAGAGCTTGGTATGGAAGAATTGATAGTTTCTTGACGAGCTTGGGCTTTACCAAGAGTAAAGATGATTCTAACATTTACTTCAAGTTTATGAATGATGAACTTGTTATATTGTTGTTGTATGTGGATGACTTATTCTTAACTAGAGAATAAAATCTCATCATTGATTGTAAGAAGAAGCTCGTTGTAGAATTTGAGATGAAAGACCTAGGCCTAATGCACTATTTCTTAGGCCTTGAGGTTTGGCAAAGCCCAAAAAATATCTTCCTTAACCAAGGGAACTATGTAGTTGAAATATTGAAGGGGTTTGATATGTTGGAGTGTAAATCCATGAATACACCCATGGAACCAATGTTGAAGCTCTTGGTTGATACTTCATCAGAATTGGTTGATGCTACACTATATAGACAGATCATTGGATTGTTGATGTATCTGACGAACACCAGGCCATGCATATGTTTTGATGTGAACACCTTGAGTCAGTATCTGGTAGAACCTAGACGTGTTCACCTTGTTGCTGCAAAACATGTGATGAGATACCTTAAGGGTACGTTGGACTTTGGTCTTTGTTATAATGGATATAATGACTTTAGATTGATTGGTTATACCTATTCATATTGGGAAGGAAGTGTTTCTGATAGAAAGATCGCTTCAGGATGTTGTTTCAGTCTAGGGTCAACCATGAATTCATCATAGAGTAGGAAGCAATCTAGTATTGTTCTCAACACAATAGAAGAAGAATGCATTGATGCATGTTTCACCAATTGTGAAGCCATATGGCTGCAAAATTTGTTGACAGGTCTGTTTGATCTAGAGATCGAAGCAACCGTGATTCTATGTGATAACCAGAGCTTCATAAAGATGACAGAGAACCCTGTGTTCCATGACAAGTCAAAGAACATAGAAATTTGATATCACTACATTTGTGATATGGTGCAGAGAGGAGCCATAAAGATCCAATATGTTGGCACAGATGAGCAGATTGCATATTTTTTGACCAAACCTCTGTCTCGTGTAAAGTTTGAGCACTTTCGAGACAATATTGGTATAGTCTGAAAGGACCTCCCTTGAAAGGGGGAGTAATGTTGATGATACTATGGTATCCTAACCAATAACAGGTATCTCAATTAGGATTTTATATCCTAGGGGACTGATCATCCCTGGACAGATCCCAAAGGTCTGGTAAGGATGGTCTGTCAGAGTACATGTGCGTGTATATTCTAGCTATGGTCAGTAGCGGTAGCTCTGTTAGGATTTTTATAATCCTAGAGAATCTTATGATTCCTGGGAAGATCTTGAAGGTCCGGTAAGGAGGGTATGTTAGAGTATCACATGGAAGCTTTGTTAGGATTTTATATCCTAGGGAATATTATGATTCCTGAGAAGCTCATTAGGGATTGTCAGAGTACCACAAAATGTTGTTACACCTGCCTCATTCTATTGCTCCATGATGATGATGATGATGTTGCTATAGCCTTTGTTCTATGATGATGTTGTTGCTCCAGCATCTGTGTTGTGATGAAGATGTTGTTGTTGTTGATGTTATTATTGATGATGATGATGTATTAGTATTATACTAATTGAAGATGATGTAGATGATGATGATGCCATTCTAGCTCCATGTTGTTTATTGTTAGGACCACATATTGTACCCTTTTTGCCCATACTTTTTGCTATTATTTTTCCCTTCATCACCTGCATTTTGACTTATACCATTATTTCACCTGATCATTCCAAGGTATACAACGTCCTTTCTCATTATTTTATGCTTAATCCGTTTTGCATAATACTTTACATTACTTTTGAACCTAACCATTGATTAGAAGTGCAGAAGTGTCCATATTTGCAGAATAGTATTTCAGACCGATGCCGAAACACGGAGCTGCTACACAGTCCGAGGATGCATATGTCGAAACACGAAGCAGCTACACGGTTCAAGAATGCAGATGCTGAAACACGGAGCTGCTACACAGTCCGAGGATGCATATGCTGAAACACGAAGCAGCTACACGGTTCAATGCAGATGCTGAAACACGGAGCTGTCACTCAGTTCAGAACATATGCTGAGACACAGAGGAGGCCGTCACGATGTTGAAACACGAGTCCTGACAGCTAGCAGTCAAGCCGACACAGGACATAAATTGCGTACTAAAAACAGCATTAGCAGCTATGTGAAGAAGCCGTTACACCCGCTGTAACAACAATGCTTCGTCCAGCCCCTGTATTAGCATTCGGTTGCATAAGAATAGGACACCCTATGCTGATTTAGAAAAAAAGATCCGATTTAGTGTAGGATCCAGATCTGCCTTGTAATGATTGTATCGATGGGATTTC
>ML788516.1:57000-79324 GCA_009831015.1 Picea engelmannii | reverse complement strand
TTACTACAACACTAAGTGCTTTTGGAATTGAGCATATATAGTGCGCAGCTATCTTTGAAACAAAAGACTTCCCTGGGTTGATAATTTATGTTTCACTTGGTTGTTTGAAATTAATTAAGCAATTATAGTGACCAACATTTATGATGATATTGATGATGAGAAAAACTTTCGATGATTTATATATATGCCATTCAGTGTTCCAGATGTTTTTGATGTTGTTTCCCTCTCTCTCTCTCTTGATGATGTTGTAGAATACCCTTCTTGTTAAGGGGTAGTATTGAAATATTGTAACTGCAAAGAGTATTCTATTTATTATTGAGTTATTATTCATCAAATCAATCCCCTTTTGTGGATTGATCATGTCAAGATTTGTACTTGACCAAATTATCTTTTGTGGATTGGTCAAACCCTAATTATATTATGCTAATTAAGAAGTTGCCCCCCTGGCCTAATTAAATTGGTTTTACCCACTAAGAAGAGAAGTTGGCCCTGCCCAGTGAAGAGGCACCTTTCCAGTGCCTTCTAGCTAGTATAAATAAAGGAGGCTAGCACCTCATCTGTTCACTCACTCATTCACTCATCAAGTGTGCAAGTTTGGAGAACTGTAGTTGGGAGAAGAAGGAAGAGAGGGATGCATTTCTCAGTGTTGCATATTCTCTAGTGTTTTGGTTTATTTTCTTGGCATTGCATTGGTTATCTATATTAAGGAATTTTTTGTTGGGTTTTCTCCCCCATGAGGGTTTCCCAGGATAAATGTTTTGTATCTTGTGAATGTGTTTCTCTCATTGATCCTATCTATGTTATTGTTATCTAGTAAATTGAAAAGAAACTTAATATCTGCTCTAAAATTAACAAAAGGGAAAGACAAATAACAACAATACATCTATTGGATTCAATGACTCATAGAGAGAGAAAATGATTTTTGTGTTTCTTTTGTAGCATTGGGAGGTATTCCCACAATAGGTCCATGTTTCAGGCATGTGAAAATCTTCGTTGGCACCACATTATCCTTTTGGTTTGGTGAAAACCCCCTTGGATATGAGTGGGGGATTCATGGGTTTGGTGATGGGATTTGTGGGCTTATATTGGGTCTTCACACCCATAAGGAAAGCCCAATTTGATGTTGACTTTGTGGGGGGGATTCTATGGTGACCCTCAAGGATTGTATATAAAGGAGAGTGGTCATTGTGATATCTCATTGTATCATCATAGAAGAATGGATTTAGCATAAGTAAGTCTGCACTTGTGCTAGGAAGCTTGGTGATTTCAACAAATGGAAATTCTACTAAGGTGGAAAATCTGGCCTAGGGTTAGAGCCTCTCTATATTTTGTTCCACATGTGGGAGAGAGAGGAAACCACAAAAGGAAGATATTATATGAAATGGAGCGATTCGTACAAAGTGTCTGTACAGTTTTTTGCATGTACAGAATTGGAACAGTCATGTATGTATATGGGTTGTTGTAGGAATAGTCATGTATGTTCGTACAATCTATTATGGGTAGGGGTAGGTTCATACAAGCTAATGCCAGGTGACCTCAATAGGTTAAGTGATCTACAATAGATTTGTGGGCATAGGAGATTTCCAGAATATTGTTGAGGTTTGGTTTTTCTTGTTTGTATATTGGAGAACAAGGTTGTCCTCATATTTGTTGATTTTGAGAGGACTAGTTTTGTCCTCGGATTTGGTAACTTTGAGAGGACATATTTTGGTCCTCAAATTTGGAGGATTGGATAAAGTTATAAAACATAAATATTGTGTCTCTTGTGTATTTATGATTCATATTTGATCTTGTTGTTTATGTTGCATATGTTTTCAGTCAATAATTTCAGTGTAAAGTTGTTCAGTGATAGTTAGATCACTAGGAAGAAATTACAGATCTGAAATTAGTCACTTAGAGTTGCAAGTGAAAATTGACATGGTGTCAGAGCTTGGGATTTGAAGAGAATGGGATCATCTTGAGACATTTTGTTGTCTACAACATTGGAAGAGTGTTGTAACTATTCTTGTTCTTGTTCTTGTTTTGGGCAGGTCAAGATGGTAAACACATTGAAGCTTGAGGATAGGTTGGAAGGGGAAACCAACTTTTGGTCTTGGAAGGTGAGAGTTCTCCTTTTGTTGGATAATGACCTCAAGGAGTGTGTTGAGGATGTGGTTCCTAGCCCGAATAATCTCGTATATTTGGCATTTCACAAGAAGAGGGAAGTGAAGGCCAAGCATGTATTGCTAGAGTCTGTGAAGGACCATTTGATTCCTCACATTGTTGAGAAAGCAATTTCCAATGATATATATGATGTTTTCTTGGGTCATTGCCAAAACAAGAATACTGGTAGGATGATACACTTGAAGCATCAACTTCAAATTGTTAGGATGACCAGTGAAGACACATTTGTTAATTAACTTATGAAGATTACTCAGATTTGAGATCAGCTCACAACTATTGGTGAGGCAATGCAGGATGTTGAGTTGGTGAATGGAGCATTGAGAGGTAAAATCCCAAGTCTTGGGAACCATTTGTGTAGGGGATATGTGTGCAAGATAGGTTACCAAAATTTGATAAATTATGGATTGATTGTATCTAGGAGGATACCTAATTAGCATCCGTGGATGATATGGATGGTGTGGTGAACCAGGCGCTTGCAGCCCACACTAGAAAGGGAAGAAGGGGTTCTCCAGACATAAGAGGTATGTCAGGGAGAAGAGCTTCTCCTGATAGAGAAGCATCTCTAGAGCTTAGACAGAATAAGGATCTATGTAAGATGATATGTTATGAGTTCCATGAATTTTTTCCTGATGCTTCACATTGTACACATCGGAAGGGAAGAGGAAGAAGGTAGCATGCATCAACAACAGAGGTTGATGAGGTTGCAAACATGTTTCAGAGGGAGATCTTGTTGGTCTCCTACCTTTCAGGTATTGTCTCTAGAAGGGAGAGATGCTTACTGAATAGCGGAGCATCCTTCCATATGACATGTTCTAGAGAGTTGTTTGACACTCTCATAGAGACTGGCTCAGACTTATGTGTGAAGATTGGTACGAGATCTAAGCATTCAGTACAAGGATCTGGTACTGTATTGTTTTGATTGGAGTCATGAGAGATATTGAGGGTGTCGAATGTGTTGTGGGTGCCAAGTTCCCCCTCAGGTTCAGTTGAGAGAGAGACATCTTACAGGACTAACAGACAGGTTTTATGGGTGGAGGAGGCCAAATAGGAGCTTCAAAGGTAGGAGGATTCTAGGGCATATGAGACATCCATTGAGGATCCATGTATTTCAATAGGTTATGTTACTGTGATAGAGGGTGCCAAATAGGAGCTTCATAGGTAGGAGGATTCTAGGGAATGTGATACATTTATGGAGTATCCATTTGTTGTAGTAGGATGTGCTACAATGATCAAGGATGCAACTAGTCAAACATATTTTTCCTCAGTGACCGAGGATGTGGCCAGTCAGACAGATTTTTCCTCAGTGACTGAGGATGTGGCCAGTTAGAAATATTTTCCTCGTTGATCGAGGATGTAGCCAGGCAAACAAACTAGACAACTGGATGTGTTCTAGTGACCAAGGATGCAACCATCCAGACAGACATGATAAAGTATTGTATATAAAGGACAGAGTTCATTGTGATATCTCATTGTATCATCATATAATAATGGAGTTAACATAAGTGAGTCTGTACTTATGCTAGGAAGATTGGTGATTTCAACAAAGGGAAATTATGCTAGTGTGGAAAATATTTCCTTGGTTTGAGGACTCTCTATCTTTTTTTCTTGGCGGGGAAAATCACACTGCATGTGTGGGAGAGAGAGGAAACCATAGAAGGAAGATATTGTACAAAGTGGAGTGATCCATACAAAGTGTCCATATAATTTTTCGCATGTATGTGGGTTGCAGTGGGAACAATCACGTACGTACACAGGTTGTTGTAGAACAAACTCGTACATCTGTACAATCTCTTTTAGGAAGGGGTAGGTATGTACAGGCTAATGTCAGGTGACTTCGACAGGTTGTACAAGTGGTCTACAATAGATTTGTGGGCAGAGGATATTTCCAAAATATTGTGGAGGTTTGGTTTTTCTTTTTTTTTTATTGGAGGACAAGGTTGTCCTCAAATTTGATGATTTTGAGAGGACTAGTTCTATCCTCAGATTTGGTAACTTTGAGAGGAATGGTTTTGGTCCTCATATTTGGATAATTGGATAAATTTATAGAATATAAATATTGTGTCTCTTGTGTATTGTTGATTCATATTTGATATTTTTGTTTTTGTTTCATATGTTTTCATTCAATAATTTCAGTGTAAAGTTATTCAGTGATAGTTAGATCACTAGGAAGCAATTTTTAGATCTGATATTAGTCACATAGATTTGCATGTGAAAATTGAGATTTTCCTCAAGGAGATCTTAGCGAGAGTGAAGGACTTTCACCTAGAGATCTGATCATGCCAAAGGATAAGGAAGAAACAACAGACAGATATAGTAGCAAGGAAAAATCTTGGTAGTAGAGCAGTAGCAGGTACAATAAAAAATCGGTCTGTACATAACTGGAGCAACATCGTATGCAACAAATAGGTGTAGAATGTTGAATTTTCGTCTCAAGCAATTAACTAGAGTAATGTTCTTAAACTTCTAAACAATTATTACGATAACTGCATATAAAGGATCAATGAAAGAAAAACATCCACAACATACACAATATTTACCCTGGGAAAACCCTCTAGGAGGAAAACCCAACAAAACTTCCTCAATATAGATACAACAACTGTAATGTCCCCACTTTTGAACATCATTATCTTATAGAGTGTTATGCTGACCAAAGTAGCCAGATGGGTGTGATAGCGAGTATATGAGATATTGAGGAGTTTTATTGGGCTAGACTTTCATCGTTCATCATATTTCATCATCATGATGCATTCCACACAACTTGGCTTTGGTTTCATTGCATTTTGACGATTTCCGTAATTTTTGAGTTATTTTGGGTTATATTTTAATTAAATTCACTAAGAAGGTCATATTGGGCATAATACTTGGAGGAACCTCTTAGTGTAATAGCTCATCAGAATTGGGAGGAATATCACTATGAGAAGTGACTTTCAGTGGCCAGAGAAGCCATAAGGATGGATAAATCACTTTTTGGAGGTAAAATGGTCAATTAATTAATAAAGTGATTTAATTAAGAAATAATAAAATAAAGTAAGAGTCACTTGGAGAGAAAACTTGGTGAACATGGGGTATAAAAGAAAGATAGGGGACTCTATTCTCTCATTATGTTGATTATTAGTTTGAGATCTGGCTTCTTGCTAGTGAGCCCATGCATTTGGGGGTTTTGAGGGTTTTGACTGAACAAACCCTAAAGATCAGCGCAGTGGTGAAAGATCCCACCCAACCTGGTCCAAGATTGGTCACGGATATGAAATATTCCTCCCTCACTATTCTACATCAGTTCTATCACATTCACAGGTGGATCCTACAATAGGTACTATTCAGTTACATGAGCTCTTGAGGCAGTAGGGTGCAACTTGGAGGGTTTATGCAGAGCTAGGGAACATTGATCTTGACAGAGGAGTTCGTGGAGGGTTGTAGACACTGGATCTGAGAGATATCTCACTTTAGAGGTGATTTCTATCACTAGGGTGCCTTTTTGTTTCAATGATTTAGTGGCTACTTCAGCCCATTTATTCTATCATTCATGGGGACGAGTTTCCACTTGAGGAGGGCACACTATTCTTAGATATCTTGGGTTCTTGAGGGGAATATATTTCCCGATAGACTAGAGCTTTGGCATTGGGGTTTCCTATCCCCCGATCTACATATTGGTACTTGGTTTTAGTGGTTTGGCAGCCATATTCAAGAAGGCTAAATTATTGGCATGTTCATCTAGTGAGGGCGTAGCTACAGGGGGGTTTTTAGCAAGAGGGCACACCATCTTGAGAAGAGTAGCTCAATCTGAAAAGGGGAGAAGGAATCTGGGAAAAGGGGCTTCTAGGTATTATTTTTATGGCCTAGGTCACCTTCTTTAGCCTATTCCAGAGGGTTTTTATCTATCATACTATTTATTGGAGCTTGGCACGAGTTGGAGAGAAGGAGGGCACACTGTTGATTGAGGATTCAGTGATTTGGTTGTTCAACTCTTCATCATTCAACCCGAGACCTTGTCAAGGGGTTACACTTGGCCCGATATACAGTTTGGCATCTTACTCAGATGGATTGGTGGCCCTCTTTAGAGAGGCTGAATTCTTGGTTTGCTACATCCAGTGAGGGGCGCATTGTGCTAGGAAGATCATCACATTTAAGTTGGGTTATGAGTTGGTTCATCTGGGTTTTTGGTATACAAATTGGAGAGGCTTTTAGAAGCCTAGGTCTTCATCTATCTTGTATCTTGGAGGATTTATCAGCCAAACACTATATTCCCTTATATGTATTCTAGATCTGCACTATTTTGTATGAGGTCAAAGATCTATTATTAATAAATCAGATCCGAGGTATTTATGGCTATTTCTTGTGTTATTGATCTTGCATATTTTTGAGTACATTCCATTGTTACATTGTTATTATTTTCTTGCTGAAAACACACAAAGGACCACAAGTATAAACCCCAACGCAACTTAAGAGGAAAAAATCTGCAAAGTGTTTGACAAAATACCACAACCAAAAAACCCCTAAAAATCAATGAAAAACTCAATGTTCCTAGCATATTGGGTTGGGAACATTACAACAACCAAGAAAAATGCCTCTCTCTAAGAGAGAATTGATGAAGCAGAAGATCCTTCTCAAACCCTTGACTAGGGTAGATTAGTGCACCACATAACCAAGATAAACTCAAGAGATAGACCAAGATCCTTCATGAAATTACCTCCTAGTTGCAGTAGCGTCTCCCTCTAAGACTTGTGAACTTTTCTCTTACACTAGAGAGCTCGTGTTGTATGTTTTTCCAAATGAGGCACTAGCCTCTCTTATAAATACTAGTTGGCCACCCTAAAATTAGGTCTTGGTTGACCTGACACTTTCACTAAGGCACAATAGGGTCAACCTTACAAAATACACTTTATAAATTACATTTGACCTTTTACAATGGTGCAATAGGGATGACTTGACAAATACAACTTTATAAATTAAATTTGACACTTTAAAATGTAACAATAAGGCCGACATGAATAATTACAATATAATAAGAATGTATTTCACTGCTACTCAAAAATTTAACACTTCCTCTTAGCGAGGAAGGTATTCTTCTTGGAACAATCATCATTATTGCTTATGCGCTTCTCAACATCTAGTCATTGTCTTGTTGTCAATCATGAGTCTATGTCATAGGAATTTTTCCAACTGTACAAAATGCATCTAGTACATTACCAACATCTCATCAATGGTCTCAATAGTCATGGTGGGTGGGGCTTTATTTCAGCTTACACAATGTTGGGCATATAGCTTTCACTATGAACTATCTGGCCCAAATTCTAGCCACTAGCCCCATGCTAGTATCCTGGTTGGCACACCAGTCCTCTGGACCCACATAGAATAGGAATCTAACCATGAGGGTTAGTTGATGTAGTGCACACACACTACCCATCTAGCCCTAGGATAGGAATCATTCGACCTAGAGTTTGGTCACTAGCCCTAGGCTAGTCATCCTCCAACCACACAGGTTGTCCCTCCAGTTATCAAGGAAATATACCTTCCCTGAAGGATTCACGATTTAAACTTCCCTAACCTGGGAACACATTCCCTCCCCAAAGGATCTGTGTATACTGACCTTGTGTGAGATCAGGATAACTAGTTCTAGATTCAGTGCCCGAACATGAACATGTTGTTACTGCACCAAATTATGTTGCACGTAGAGTTGCATTGATAACACATCACTCCCTCTCAGGAGGGAAATTCCTTCTGGACCACACCAATCTTGCCTTTGAATTACTCAAACTTCACTCTAAACAGAATCTTATTCAACACGTCTGCTACTTGTTCGTTGCTAGGGACATATTGGAGCTTCACTGCTCCCTTATGTACCATCTCTCGAATATAATGGTACTTGATCTCGATATGCTTGGACCAATCATTACACACTAGGTTTTCTGATAAATTTATGCAACTTTGGTTGTCACAAAGAATGCAGGTCATCTCCAACTAGAGATCAAACAATCATGTAATCAACTTTTGAAGCCACACTGCTTCTCCACAAGCTAAACACACTGCTACATACTCTACCTCTGCAGAAATGAGCACCCCACAATTTTGCTTCGTACTAAGCCATGAGATCACAACTGATCCCAAACTAAAGCAACATCTGGATGCCCTCGTCCAATATGTGACATTGCCTGCCCAATCTGAATCTATGTATCACTGTATTCTTATCTCATGATCTGAGATATATCTAAGTCCATAATCAATTATACCCTTCAGGTACCTCATCACATGTTTTGTGTAATCAGGTGAACATGTCTAGGTTCAACCATGTACTGACTCAATGTGTTCATCGAAAAACATATATCTAGCCTCGTGTTCATAAAGTACATCAACAAACCATTCATCTTCCTATATATGGTGGCATCCATTGTCTCTGAAGTTGTATCACACATCAAATTTGGGTTTGCTACCATCGTTGTGGATATGGATTTGCAATCCAACATCCTAAACCTCTTTAGGATCTCTACTGCATATTTTCCTTGGTTAAGGAAAATCTCATCTGGTCTCTGCCATACCTACATACCTAATAAGTAATGCATCAAGCTGAGGTCCTTCATCTCGAATTCTGCAACAAGTTTCCTCTTACTCTCAACAATGATATTCTCATTTCATGTTAGAAACAAATCATCCACTTACAGTAGAAACATCACAGGTTCACCATCCACAACCTTGAAGTAAAAGTTGGAATATGTTGTACTCTTGGTGAAACCCAAGCTAATTAGGAAATTTCCAATTCAGCCATACCATGCTCTAGGTGCTTGTTTAAACCCATATAAGGCTTTCTTCAACCTGCACACATGTGTCTGTCTGTCATGTGTCTCAAAATATTATGGTTTCTCTACATGCACTTCCTTTTCTATCACACCATTTAGGAAAGTTGTCTTCATGTCCATCTAGTGTACCTTCCATTTCATCACTACAAATATCGTACGAATGGTCTTAATTGAAGTGTATATTTCCACAGGAGAAAATGTATCCTCATAATCTATTCCTTCTTTCTGGGAGAAACCTTGTGCCACAAACCTTTCCTTGTACTTCTCTATGCTGCCATCTGTTGCATGCTTTATCTTGTAGATACACTTGGAACTGAAAACTATTTTCTCTTTCGATCTCGGAACCACATCCCATACATCATTCTTTATGATTGATTGGTACTCTTCAATCATGGAACCTATCCATTCTTTCTTCTTTGCGTCTTCTTCATAATCGATAGGTTCTACAACAATGATGTTGCTCAACAATGCTACATAGTTGGAATATGGTCACAATTTCTTTCTTTCTCTGAAATATCCATCTGGGGCTCCATACTTTTCTGCATCATGAATAATATCATGAGCCCAAGTTGGTATTATTTTCTTTGCGGTCATCTTTGTTGGTCTTTGTGGTTCTACCATATCATGGTTTTCTATAACTTGTTCTTTTGGCACTGTTATCCCATAGCCTAGGGATAACTAAGGAGATTATGTCTTGAGGCCCATAGGTCCTATACATGGAGTACCAAGACCCAGATAGACTTGAGCATGCCCCTGGAGGTCCCATCATTTTCTTCTTCTTCAGCGCCTCCACTTTGTCAGCAACAATAACATCCATCACATCGGCCTAGTCCTGCAGCAAAAATGGGTCTTTCTCCATGAGGTAATGAGTCCAAGTATCATGGTATGTGTCACTATGATTCTCAAAACATTTGAATATGTGCATTTAATTATTTTTACTTCTAACGTTTGCTTGGACCTTATGCCTTTCCACTTGACCACACTTGGGGGGAATGACAGGATGCCCTAGTAAGATGTTTCCCATAGGGTTTGATTTGCCACTAGGGGATTCAGGAAATTTCATCGTCCGTTCCCACCATACTTACCACTTTTCATCTCTTTCTCACTCATTCATCCCATACACTGGTCCGAGCATTGGGCTGGACAAACTATCAAAGGGTACCTTACCTTGTGGGAAGAAGGGGCTAAAGGCCCAGAGGGTAAAAGTAGTTGGAAAAAGATAAAATCCAAAAGAATGAAACCTTAAGATTCTTCACCCAGGGATCCCCAAGAAACAAATAAAAGGATTCTCAGTAAGAAACAAAGGGACCCATAAAAAATAATAAATCAAGACCTAGTTGGAGGATAGAGGGTCTCATCACGAGCCAACCTATTAGGTCCATGGGCATGTAGCGGTATGACACTACCATTCATTTGGTCACCATTCCAGGGTAGTGGATCTTGGTGGCATAGCCAAGAGAAAGGGGGTCTCATCATGATCCAACCTTCTCATTTATGTGAAATGATTGTGGGTAACATTGTCACCACTTATCACCACGCCAATGAAATTTCCTCTAACTAGCCTCTTGAAAGAAAAAGTAATAGGAATAAAATATAAAAGGCATGAATGGGCTTGGAAACATTTTCATCCATGACAAGGTGCATCTCACCCTCTTTAGAGGCACCCACAGGTAAGCCATGCATTTCCCTATTATCACTGCACCCATTTCCCAGACATCCCTTGCCACCTCATCCACTTACATGGCCTGGATTTGTCTTCACCTGGCAACATCCCACATCCAATGAGAACTACCCCAATAGGACATCCTAGTGCAACCTCCAAACTTGGCTTGTATAATAGCATAACGTCTTTGAGCACTTGTCCGAGTAAAAGGGGTTTCATGCACATGTTTAAATAACTCGATGATTAGATGTGATTGGTATTGCTATGATCCTTGTGACTTATGATCCCATGGAGGGTGTACTTGTTGATGTTGCAAGTCCACACCCGATGGATAGGTACACATGGGGAGATGATTAGTTTGGACCTCCATAAGGCTAAAATCCCACCAGATGGATGTTGAGACCCCAACCAAGGGTAGAGAAAGATCAAAGGTTTTCATCAGAGAGAGAGAGGGTCATTCCACCAAGGATAGCTTGGCAGGCCTGGACCCAGGGGGGTCTTTCATATTTCACCATGATGTATGGCTTGGAAGGCCCATGAAGTCACCCATGTGACCCATGATGTCACCCAACATTTTGGACACTTTGGAGATAGTTGTGTGCTAAGTGGCACATGTGGCAGGATCCAGAGTCCCAAGGAGGCCTAACGCTTTTCTCCTGGAGGCCAACGTTGCCTTAAGAAGGCCTAATGTCACCCTAAAAGGGCATGACATCACCTTTTCTGCTTGATTTAGGTTTTATTTATGTCATTTAATGTAAATACTGGATATTACATGTAACTGGCCATGTTGGCCTTTTTTACCTAATTATGGTCATTGTAACTGTATAAATAAGGGGAAAATCACTCTTATTTTTCATCATATTTCACTCGCACTTGTGAGGAATGAAATTTGCGCCCTATCTAGGGTTTCTTGGCTGAAATTTTAGGATCACTTGTTGAGGAAGGCTAAATCTTGGAGTATTTTGACAAGTTTCTTGGTGGAAGTGTTCAACTAGGGTTTTTATTGATGATTCTTGATGTATGTAAGTGATATTTATGCAATTCTTCTTAATTGAATGGTTGTAGTCTTATTTATATTTCATCTACATTAAATATTATGAAATTTCTTGCTTAAACCCTAGGAAGTATAGCACATGTTATTGTCCTAGCTTTAAAAGCCTTCACCTACTAGATCTTGTCAAGAGCTCGATTTTCTTGAAGCATTTTCTAGGGCCTTGCCATTGCAACACCCTAGTTTTATTTGCTTCATCGTATTCATTTTTTGCTTCATCATTGAGTTAAAGAGGGAGGAAATTCTACTAAGGCCTAAGGTTACCTACACCTGAGTAGCTAGTTTCCCCTAGGGTTTGATAGTTGGAGCCTTGGGTTACCAACACTCTAACTATCAATCTCTCTTGTCTTTCACTCTCCTATTATCATCATTTTCCTCCAACATTTGCTGCCATATTATTGACTCCATTTACCCTAAAGGTACTAGTCTAAGACTCCTTATTGAGTGATTGATCAAAACAACCATCAAAACCTATACTCTAATCTTTTCACTAACTAGTTCTAACACTAAAATATCCTAACCTACTAGCATTATTGCTATTGTTACTAAAGTAAGCTACAACCATACATTGCATCATTAAAAACTTCTAAAGAAATTGAAAAGGTTTATTAATGCATTGCCTTGTTTCCTTCTAATAAATGATAGTATTATGATGTTAATGGTTGATTATTCTTAGTCATTTTGAAGTTTTTTCAAGGCACTTATTGTGAAGTATTGTCTTATAACTATTGTTGCTATAAATTTCTGTTTACTTCATCATTATATCATCCAATTTATTTTATTGAGAAAATTTGTGGTTTTATGAAGTGATAACAACGAGTTGTACTTGCAAAATATATAGTTTTCTTGTTGCTTTGTTTCGGGCATGTACTTCTTGATACTTCATCACTTCATTGATTATAATCCTGGGACTTTTTTATCTGTGGTGACTTGTGAGAGGGGAATTTTTACTATCCATTTTGACCTTGCCTTCTCAAACCCCCAGGTCACCGAGGACATCTCCCCTAGGCCTACAACCCTAAATAGAAAGAGGAATCCTATTGAGGTGACAATGATACGATAACCTCAAGTTATGCCAATTTGATTTCCTTTTACATTTCCTTCTATCAAAGTACAAATTGTGTGATAACAGGTATCATCTCATTGCTTGCACCTATATCTGCAACTCTAGGAACTTAAAGTTCCTCATCATGAACCTCATATGTATGGTTCTATATTGATCTACTGAAGTCCGCATCCTCATCAAAGGTAACATCTTTGCTGGTCTCAATATGTCGGTGACCAGGGATGTAAACTTTGCATGCCTTCGATGTCTCACTATATCCGACAAAGATACCCTTCTTTTGTGAAGGGTCCAACTTGGATCTCTTGTCCTTGGGGACATGTCCATACACTGTAAAACCAAATATTCTCGTATGGATAACCTTTGGCTTTTCACTTATAAACATCTCTTCTGGTGTCTTATTCCCAAGTACTCGATGGGGAATTTTGTTCTACACATATACAACGGTCCTAGATGCTTCTGCCCACAAATTCATCTATAAGTCTTGATCATGAATCATGGCTTTCACTGCTTCCATGATTGTTCTATTCTTTCTTTCTGCCACACCATTTTGTTGAGGATTGTAGGGAGTAGACAGCTCCCTCTTAATCCCAACTTCCTTGCAGAATGTCTTGAATTAATTGGATGTGAGTTCTCCTCCATTTTTTGACCTCATGATCTTTATTTTTCTTTCAGAGATATTTTCTACAAGAGCTTTGAATTCTTTGAATTTTCTAAATACATCACTTTTATTTTTCAAGAAATAAATCCAGGTTTTAAGTGAGTAATCATCAATGAATGAGACATAATATACACACCATCTTAATGATTTTGTTGATATTGGTCTGCATACATCTGAATGTACTATGTCCTGCGCTCCCTTTTATTTGTTGTTGTTTGGAAATGGGTTCTTCACGCTCTTCCTTTGTACGCATACCTTGCATATGCCTTCATGGTTTACTTGAATATCTAGTAAACCTGTCACGATCTTTCTTATGATCGGTAATGCCTTGTAGTGTAGATGGGCGAATGTTCTATGCCATAGTTCACATGGAGTCAATGTATTATGTACACGTGTTGAATCTTAGTGTCCCTTAATTTTGTTCAAGCCTCCCTCTTGGACACCAATCACTACTGCATCGTCAATGGTTTTTCATTTTGGCCACATAATTACTTCACGGTAAAGAAAATAAACTCTCAATCATTTCTCATCTAGTGTTGAGATGGAAAGAAAATTCTTCTTCAATCCAGGTACATATAGAACATCCTTCATCTTCATGGGTTTTTCGGAATCCAATATGTAGGATGCTTCTCCCACTCCTTTAATGAGGTACTGGTAATTATTGCCTAGTTTCACCTTATGAGGTGAATCCTTCTCGATCAAATTTGAGAATGAGTTCTTATATCCGGTCATGTGCTTGGAGGCACCACTGTCAATGAGCCATGTGTCACTTCCATGGGTATTGTTCCGATAAGAGCTGAAATAAAAACATACTCTTCACTTGACTCGTATTCTTTAGTTCTCTTTTGATCAGGTTTATCATATTCTACTACATGAGTGTGATGTATCTTATACTTTCCTTTTCTGACCTTATCTTTCAAGTTGGGAAAAAATATTGTAATGTGTCCCATCTTCTGAAAAATGAAACATCTGAGGTTTGAGTAGTCCTTTTTTACTTTGTGTGATTTGTGTGACTTATTATGGGAATGGGAATGATCCTCCCTTTTTCTCTTTCCTTTTCCTGCATGTGCTGCTAAGGCTTGATCATCATCAGCTAGTTTTTCTTCTCGTGTTTCCAGCCTTGCTTCTTCCTGAGTACAGTCCTTCCGTAGTCCGCTGAACTTAGTAAGCTTCCTTCTAGAACATATTCATTGACTGAAATATTCCCATGATATTAGGAGACCATTCAAGGTGGACATTATGAGTTCAAATTATTCTACTTTGTCTCCAATGGCTTCAAGTTTTTCTTTAATCTGTGATACCCTTGTGAAGTATGACTGAACAATTTTGGAGTTATGCATATTCACACTCTTGAGCTGTGTTCTCAAGGTCATCTTTTGATTGATGTTCTTGCCTTTATACAATTTGGATAGGGCATGAAACATCTGCTTTGGAGTTGTCAAAGACGAGATGTGTGGGATCAGGTGATCCTTGATAGAATCTGCAATGATTCTCTTCACCCTAACCAAGCTCTTATTGTATTTTTCTTTGGCATCATCTCCCTTTGGCTCTGGAAATTCCTCCTTAACAAATCCTTCTAGGTCATGCTATTCTAGAATGAGCATCACTCTGTACTTCCATGCTTGGAAGTTATCATTACCCTCAAGCTTCTCATCAAGTTTGGTATTGGTGGTCATCTTTCCTTGTGACGAAAATACGATAAGAAATAAAATTTCATAGAAGGATTTTTTACTTACCAGAGAATGCACTATGCCAAGTTGAAATTTTGCTCCAATTTGATTTTGGAGCAATTCTCCCTCTTGCTCCAGATTGGGACACATCATTTCTAAATATGGAATCACGATAGATCCTGCCAGTTTTGAAGCCATCAAGAAAATTCCTCTCCCTAAAGACAAGAAATCATTACAATACTTTTTCGGTCATATTAACTTTATCAGGAGGTTCATCCCAAAATTTGTCGAAATTGTTAAACCTCTTAACAAGTCACTAAAAAAGGAAACATGTTTTGAGTGGGAAAGTGAAGGAAGGTTGTCTTTTGAATGTATTAATGAGGAAATAATTGTCTCACCTATCTTAGTTAGCCCGAACTTTTCTAGGGACTTCATCATTTTTCTCTTTTTCTTCGAAAGATACCATTGTAGGTGTGTTGTTATAGAAGAATGATCAAGGGGATGAATAACCAATAGCCTTCATGAAAAATATTCTTATGGACTCATAACTGAATTACACCATTACTAAAAAACAATCTTATGCTTTAGTCAGGTCTCTCAAACACCTTCGAACCTATGTGAGATACAACAAGATCAAGGCCTTTGTCCCCTACCTTTCCGTAAAGGATGTTTTATCACAACAAGATTGCCTTGGATCAAGGGGAAAATGGGTGTCACAAATACAGGAATATGATTTGGAAATAAATCCAACTAAGATAATTAAAGGAAAAGAGCTGGAAAAAATGATGATAGAAATAAATCAAGAGGCCATTGAGGTAGGACAGAAGGAGCAAGTCAGCATCGTCGTAAGTGAAATTGAAAAAAATGAATGGTATTCAGAAATCATTTATTACTTGGAAAACCTCACATGCCCTAATCATTTGGTGGAACATAAAAGAAGAGCCCTAAGAATCAAAGCCATGAATTATTTCCTAACAGAGGATTGTCTCGGGTGGAGAAACCCAGATGGGGTAATCCTTAGATGTGTTGATAAAGAAGAAGTTGATACTTCATGGGGTAATCCTTATATGGCCCCACGACCCACAAGATTCTAAGAGTAGGGTACTATTGTCCCACTATTTTCTTCGACACACATCGATATGTTAGAGCTTGTGATCCATGTCAATTTTTTATCGGCAAGCAACACCTTCATGCCCTTACCCTTAAACTAGTCATTATAGAAGCACCTTTTCAACAAAGGGGACTCGATTTCATCGGTGAATTCAAAGAAAATTATAGTAACGGATACTAATGGACTTTGACCACCACTGATTACTTCACCAGATGGGTGGAAACTATCCCAACCAAGAAATAAAAAGAATAATTTGTGATGAAATTCCTTAAGGAAAAGATTATTACTAGATTTGGTGTCCCTGCTAAAATAACCACCAACAACACCAAATCCTTTAGATCAGTGGTGCTCAATGAGTTTTGTTTCAAGTATGGGATTGTTTTATCACACTCTTCAAACTATTATCCTCAAGGTAATGCATGGGGAGAATCTAACAAAAAAAACACCATGAACATTGTGAAAAAGACTCTTAGGGTGAAAAAGAAGAGTTGGGACAATAAGATCAAGTATTCCTTGTGGGATGACCGCACAACCACCAAGACTTCCACTAGAAGGAATCCTTTTGAGTTGGTGTACAGATTTGAGGCTCATTTTCCTATAAATCTCCAAATTCTAGCACTACAAATATCCCAACAATTCAATACAGATAAGGAAGCATTGCAGGGGCGAATTGATAAGCTTGTATAATTGGATGAGACTTGAAGAATGGTTTTTGATCAAATTGCAAGAAATTAAGAAAAAGTAAAAGCAAATTTTGATCAGAAGGAAAGAAAAATAGACTTCAACGAAGGGGATCAAGTTCTACTGTGGGACAAAAGAAGAGAAAAACCAGGAATGCATCAAAAGTTCGACAGTCTTTTGCTAGGCCCCTACAAAATAGAGGAAGTGTCCAGACCATATTCTTTCTTCTTATCCACGAAGAAAGGGAGGAGGATTCCACTACAGTGAATGGATCCCTCCTCAAACATTATTTCCAGGGTGTCACATGAATTCTTCATGGCCCATTCTCTAGATAAGTAGGTAAGCCATTTTGATTCCCTGCATTTGCATCTTGATTTCTCATACTAGTTTAGATGAATTTCATTTTCATTTTACTTAGCTTAGATTTTTTTTGAAAAAATGTCAAAATTTTATTTTTATAGCTTAGTTGGTTTGGATTATGATCGTATGAGAAAAAGGATGAGCAGGCCATCTTGGACTTGACAGTTTGATGTTTACTTGCAGGAACATGTATACCAGGAGATGTTTTTGTTCTCATTCACTCTACAACGAGCACATGTCCCCAAGTAGTAGCCAGATGTTATCACCATTTTGTGGATAACTAAGGAGATGATGTCTCGAGACCCTAATGTTGCATATATGGAGTGTCAAGAGACTACATGACCATCGGTACCCTTTGCATAGATGGAAAACCCACTCACCACCACATATGGTCATAGGTTTATTGATGGCATCCACCACACCAGTTGACTTCGGAAGGAAGTGATCCTTGCTCCATGAGGTACAAGTAGGTATTATGCTGAGGATCATTTCAATATTTAATCCATTTGATTATGTTGTATCTTATATTGCTCTAGATTTCATGATATGTTCTTGGACATTATGCCTTTTTCCTTGCTTCACCTTGGTGGTTGACATTGTGCCCTAGTAAGTGGTATTCTTTGGGAAAGGGTTTGATACTGGGAACTCCCTTGATAATCCATCATACCATTCCCAATCATGCTTACCATTTTCCATCATTATTCCCCTCCATTTACTTATCATGATATTATGACTTGAGATCCTTGGAGGGTGTGTTAATTTGTCTTTATGGGACCTAGCTAATGGAAATTTTTGGGAGAACAAGCCTAGATTGGGACCCCATTGGGATACAAGCCCACAGGTTGGATGACAGGGGCCCACATGCCAGATGAGAGAGATATGACTTGGATGGACTTGCTGATGATTTGGACAAACTAGCCCACCCATTACTTGTGAAACAATTTTCCCAGGAAGGGAAAAATGTTCCATTTTTTAGCTTGACGTCATGATCTTGGGGGATAGGGAATGGTGGTGAGGTGTCACTCTTTCACACATGGACATTTGATGAGGCAAAGGGTATTCACCATGATATGAGTGCCTAGATGTTCGACACATGGCCTTTGGAGGCCCATACATGATTTTCCAACACCAACAATTTCCTCAAAGTGGAAAAACATCCCCTAAAGGGGTGATGTCCTCCTAAATTATGGTTTAATTTGTGCAAAAAGTAAAATTTTAAGTGAATTGTTTAATATTATTTTGTTAAGGGGGAAATACTAGGTTTGTTGAACCCTAATATTATGTTTTACTCCTTAATTTGTGGACAAACTATGTTAGCTACTTTTAGTATAAATAGTGATCATAAGATCTCATTTTGAATCATAACTCTCCCTCTTGTGAGAGACTTGGTCTGAAATTTTTGGCCCTATTATCCCCTAGCCTGGGGATAAATAAGGAGAATATGTCTCGAGGCCCATAGGTCCTAGACATGCAGTACCAAGAGCTATGTTGACTTGAGTCTGGCTCTGGAGGGCCCATTCTTCTTCTTCTTCAGCGCCTCCACCTTGTCAGCAACAACATCATCCATCCCATTAGCCAAGTCCTTCAGCAGCAGTGGGTCTTGCTCCATAAGGTAATGAGTCCAGGTATCATGGTATGTGTCACTCTAATTCTCAAAAAAATTGAATATGTGCATTTAATTCTTTTTACTTCTGATGTGTGATTGGACCTTATTCCTTTCCACTTGTCCATGTTAGAATATAGAGGATTGTGCTCGTTTAACCATTGACGATACCCTCGTCACCCAACCACAGGCCTTAAGCCACCCTCCGAGCACCTTGACCTTGACCGAGAAGAGAATTCTAGCTACAATCTATAGCCAAGAGAAGCTAAATGCATCAAGAGAAAGAATAGAAACTAAATTGAATAGATGATCCCACCCAGAAGCTAGCGCACCACTCTCCTAGCTTTCCCAGAAAACCTGCGCACCAATACTGTTGCTGCCTGCAACTGCCTGCGCAGATATTTCTCTCACTGCAACTGTTGAGATGACAAATAATGAAACTGGCGCCCTGTATTTATAGTTGACTGGCCAGTCTAACTGGGGCCAACCTAACTAGTCTAACTGGACCGACTTCTTCTTCTGGGCATCAATAAATTCAATATAAATATATTTGTTCAGCCGACAACCTGTCTAGGGTTTCCTTCAATTATTTGCTTCCTTCTGGAGGATTCTAGTCTCATCATAGGTCATCATAGAGGTTCATACCTCCCGAAGCTACCATAATATTAACACTCCCTCCTAGCTAGGGAGGTATGGTCTTGAGCACAACAGACCAGTCAACTGGTAGCACCACGAGCACCTGTCATTATTATCCGACTAGATACTCTCCTATGACAACTGGTACAATATCAATTTATAGAACACACCTGTGTCTATTCCAGTAGTACACAACTACTCAGTCTTTGTGAAACACAATCACAAACTGTCCTTCATAACAAATAGCAACCTGCATATAAACAATGTTATGATAAAAACTGTATCATCTGGGCCAATCTTTCACTCACATCTGTGAGATGTAAATGAATGTCTACCACCACAGTAGTCTTCATCTGCATAGAAACAAGGTTATGATAAAACTGAATCATCTGGGCCAGTCTTTCACTCACGTCTGTGAGATCTGAAAGAATGTCTGCCCTCAGTATAGAATATCAACAATAATCATCTGGGCCAATCTTTCACTCACATCTGTGAGGTCTGAAAGAATGTCTTCCCTCAATATAGAATATCAACACTGGGCTATCTGCCCCATTCTTCTCAACCAAGGAAGAAGGATTGTTTCTGGTTTCTGAACCTGGACCATTTCCCACCCTGGGCCATTCTTCCAACACTAAACAAAGTGTAACCTGGAGAGAATCAGTCTGCCCTCGAGAAATGCTTGGACCATTCCTTACCCTGGGCCATTCCTCCAACACTAAGTAAAGTGTAACCTGGAGGGAATGAGTCTTCCCTAAGGAATGACTGTCCTGGACTATTCCCCACCCTAGGCCATTCCTCCGACACCAAACAAGGTGTAACCTGGAGTGATTGAGTCTTCCCTCGAGGAATAACTATCCTTGATTACTGAGCCTGGACTACTCCCCACCCTGGGCCATTCCTTCGACACCAAAAAAGGTGTAGCCTGGAGAGAATGAGTCTGCCCTCGAGGAGTAACTGTCCAGACCATTCCCCACCCTGGGCCATTCCTCCAACACTAAAAAAGTGTAACCTGGAAAGAATGAGTTTTCCCTCGAGGAATGTCTGTCCTGCATCAACCTCCAAATGGACGATTCTTCGAAACTGATCACAACTGTGAACTTCGAAAGAATGACTGCCCGGCGAGGCGGACCATTCTACTTGACCACTACTCAGAGTGACTGCCAAGAAGAATGATTGTCTTAGACCACTCCCCATAAATGGGAAGTCGTTGTCTATGATACATCAGCAATCAGTCTGCCTCCCATGTTAACTACAATGGGAAACCACTGTCCTTCAGAAATCTCAATCCACTTTCCGAATAGGAAAGCATCTGTCCAATCTGGACTCTTACAAAAATAAATAACATTTCAATTCTCCCTCCTAACTGGAGAGTCATTTTAATCACAGAAATAAATATTTTTGCGTACCTTCTCTATCCTAGAGAGTCTTCCCTTTCAGCTAAGGGAGTTATTTCCACAATCCCCATCTTCTCTCGGAAATATGCAAACTTGATTCTGGAAAGAGGCTTTGTCAGGATATCTGTTGTCTATTCATCAGTGGGGATATACTCGAGCTTTACCTCTCCTTCCTGGACTTTATCTCGGATAAAGTAGTATTTGATCTCAATGTGCTTTGACCTTTCATGAAACATTGGATGCTCAGATAATCTTATACAACTCTGATTATCACAATATATTGTGGTCGATTCTGGAGCCTGATCAAATAAATCAGATATTAACTTCCTTAGCCATATTGCTTATGTGCATGCTTCACAAGCTGCCATATACTCTGCTTCTGTTGTACTAAGTGTGACAAACTTCTGCTTCCTGCTACTCCAAGATATCATAGCGGAGCCCAAGCTGAAACACATACCTGAAGTACTCTTTCTGTCTTCTGCACTTTTGCTAAATCAGAGTCTGTGAATCCATGAAGTTGGATATCACTGGATGTAGTATATTTTAAGCCATAGTTTATTGTCCCACGAATATATCTTAAAACATGCTTTGCAACTATCCAATTCTCTTGTCTCGGTTCCACCTGGAACTGACTTAATGTATTTACAGCAAAGCAAATATCTGGTTGAGTATTTACCAAATACATTAATGATCCAATTAGCTACCGATATAGAAATGGATCTACTGGATCGGAATCTGGGACTTTCATTTTCCTTATATCCACATTCATAGGAGTGTCCATGGACTTACAGTCCATCATTCCAAACTTCTGAAGGATCTTTATTGCATATTTTCCTTGTCCAAGGAATACTTCACCACGCTTCTGCCACACATTTAGTCCCAAGTAATAGTGCATGAGACCTAGATCTTTCATATTAAATTCAGAGGCTAAATCCTTCTTGCACTGAATGATTAGAGATTCTTCACTTGTTATGAATAGATCATCAACATATAACAGTAGAATTACAGGTTCATTGTCCACGACTTTGTAGTAAAGGTTTGGATCTGCATGACTCTTAGAAAATCCAAGTCTGGTTAGATAACTGTCCATCCTAGCATACCAAGCCCTTGGATCTTGCTTGAGTCCATATAGAGCTTTCTTCGGTCTACAAACATGAGTGTCTCTAGAGTGTACCTCGAATCCTTGAGGTTGTTCAATATATACTTCTTCTTCGATAGCTCCATTGAGAAAGGTTGTCTTTACATCCATCTGGTGTAGATTCCATCCCATGGAAGCGGTAAGAGATATGATAGTTCTGATGGAAGTATACCTTGCCACTGGAGTAAAGGTTTCGTCATAGTCTTCTCCCTCCTTCTGGGAGAACCCTCTGGCCACGAATCTTGCCTTATATTTATCCACGCTTTCGTCTGCTGCATGTTTGATCTTGTATACCCATTTTGAAGTTACAATTGATTTCTCTTTAGGTCTGGGTACAAT
>ML788516.1:40295-55319 GCA_009831015.1 Picea engelmannii | reverse complement strand
GTTCTTAATGTCTTGATCTTCTTGTTCGTAAGGTTCTCTATTTCTGCCTTGAATTCTTGGAACTTGTTGAATACTTCATCTTTTGACTTCAGTAGGTACAGCCATGTCTTCCTTGAATAGTCATCTATGAATGTTAAGTAGTAAAGAGCTCCTCCTAAATATTTGACTGGCATTGGACCGCAAACATCTGAGTGTATTATATCTAGGGTTTCCTTAGATCTGTTGTTGCTTCTTGGGAATGGTTTCTTAATGTTCTTCCCAAGGGCACAGCCCTTGCAAACTCCTTCATGTGTAGACTTCAATTTTGGTATCCCTTCAACCATCTTTCTAAGGAAAGTTAATACTTGATAATTGATATCAGCATACCTTCTATGCCAAAGCTCATTAGGGTTGACTTCATCATGTACTAGGGCTTCTTCATTTCGTTCTAGTAGTCTATATAGATTCCCTTCACGTCTTCCAATAACCCTAGCATCGTCTATGCTGGAATCTTTATGCCATGATAACACCTTTTCATCTATGAAGGCTATTCGGTTTCCTTTGTCTTCTAAACATGATATTGATACAAGATTCTTTTCTAAACCAGGTACATATAGAACATTACTTAAGTGAACATGATTACCTGATTCCAATTTGATGGAGGCTTGTCCAAATCCTTCGACAGGGTAGATGATTTTGTCTCCAAGCTCCACTTTGTACGATGTCTTTCTCTCATTTAGTTCTGAGATTCTATCTTGATCTCCCGTCATGTGCCTGGAATCTCTACTATCGATTATCCACATATCGTCTTCAATTGTCCTGGTAAGTGATGATTAATGTAAGAGACTGATTGTTTCGCACATGTCTTCGGTTGACTGATAACTGGTCATGCATTGATCCAAAACTTCAAGTGCATCTTTTCTCTCTTCTGAGAAAGTCAATAGGTGCGTTGAGTTAGGGCACATCTGGATATATTCTCCTTGAGAAAGATGCTCCATCACAAGGTGTCGGATCTGAGAATTAGGGTTTTTGCAACTGCTACTGCTAGTAACCCTAGCTGCAGTTCTTTGGAAGCTGCTCCTGCTAGTAACCCTAGCTGCAGTTCTTTGGAAGCTACTCCTGCTAGTAACCCTAGCGGCAGTTCCTCAATGAGCTCAATACCTAGCGGTTATGTTTTCCTTCCAGTGTTTTAGGCTGACTGAAGGGTGTGTGGGCCCATAACCTATTAAAATATAGAGGATTGTGCTCGTTTAACCATTGATGATACCCTCGTCACCCAACCACAGGACTTAAGCCACCCTCCGAGCACCTTGACCTTGACCAAGAAGAGAATTCTGGCTGCAATCTATAGCCAAGAGAGGCTAAATGCACCAAGCAAAATAATAGAAACTAAACTGAACAGATGATCCCACCCAGAAGCTAGCGCACAACTCTCCCAGCTTTCCCAGAAAACCTACGCACCAATACTACTGTTGCCTGCAACTGCCTGCACAGATATTTCTCTCACTGCAACTGCTAAGATGAAAAATAATGAAACTGGAGCCCTGTATTTATAGTGGACTGGCTAGTCTAACTGGGGCCGACCTGACCAATCTAACTGGGCCGACTTCTTCTTCTGGGCATCAATAAATTCAATATAAATATATTCGTTCAGCCGACAACCTGTCTAGGGTTTCCTTCAATTCTTTGCTTCCTTCCGGAGGATTCTAGTCTCGTCATAGGTCATCATAGAGGTTCATACCTCCCGAAGCTACCATAATATTAACAGTCCACACCTGGGGGGAATGACAGGATGCCCTAGTAAGTTGGTTTTGTAGGGTTTGAGTTTCCACTAGGTGGGTTTATGAAATTTCATCGTCCATTCCCACCATACTTACCACTTTTCATATTTTTTTCCCTCTCATCCATCCCATACATTGGTTCAGGCATTGGGTTTTCCAAGCTAGTGAAGGGTTGTACCTGACCTTGTGGGAAGAAGGGGCTAAAGGCCCAGAGGGAAAAAGTAGCTTGAAAAAGATAAAAGCCAAAAGAACAAAAACTTCAGATACTTCACCTAGGGATCCCCGAGAAAGAAATAAAAGGATTCTCAACAAAAAACAGAGGGACCCATAAAATAATAAAATCAAGACCTAGTTGGAGGATAGATGGTCTCATCATGAGCTAGCCTATTAGGTCCATGGGCATGTAGCAGTATGACACTACCAATCAGCTAGTCATGACACCAGGGTAATGGATCTTGGTGGCATAACCAAGAGAAAGGGGGTCTCATCACGAGCCAAACTTCTCATCTCCATGAAATTATTGTGGGTAACATTGTCACCAATGGTCATCATGCCAGGGTAGTGTCCCCTAACTAGTCTCTTGAAAGAAAAAGAAATAAGATAAAAAGATAAAATGCATAAATGGGCTTGGAAACATTTTCATCCATGACAAGGTGCAGCTCACCCTCTTCACAGGCACCCACAGGTAAGCCATGCATTCCCCTATCATCATTAGGCCCATTTCTCAGACATCCCTTACCACCTCACCCAATTACATGGCCTGGATTTGTCTTCACCCGAAAACATCCCACATACAATGAGAACTATCCTAATAGGACATCCTAGTGCCCCCTCCAAACCTAGCTTGTAGAATAGAATAACGTCTTTGAGCACTTGTCTGGGAAAGGGGGTTTCATGCACATGCTTAAATAACTTGATTATTAGATGTGATTGACATTGCTATGATCCTTGTGACTTATGAGCCCATGGAGGGCATACTTTTTGTTGCAGGGCTACACCCGATAGATATGTACACATGGGGAGATGATTAGTTTGTACCTCCATAGGGATAAAATCCCACCAGATGGATGTTGAGACCCCAGCCAGGGGCGGAGACAGATCAGAGGTTTGCACCGGAGAGAGAGGGAGGAGGACATTCCACCAGAGACAGCCTGGTAGGCCTGAACCCAGGGGGGTATTTCCCTTATCACTATGATGTAGGCCTTGGAAGGCCCATTATGTCACTCATGTGACCCATGACATCACCCAATGTTTTGGACACTTTGGAGGCAATTGTGTGGCAAGTGGCACATGTGGTTTGATCCAGAGGCCCAAGGAAGCTTAACGTTTTGTTCCTGGAGGCCAAAGTTGCCATAAAAATTCCTAACATCACCCTAAAAGGGCATGACATCACCTTTTCTACTTGATTTAGGGTTTTATTAAATTTAATGTAAAAACTGGATATTACATGTAACTAGCCATGTCGACCTTTTTGACCTAATTCTGGTCATTGAAACTGTATAAATAAGGGTTTTTTCCCTTGTATTTTTCATCATCTTTCACTCACACTTGGTGAGGTATGAAATTGGCACCCTATTTGGGGTTACATGACAGAAATTTAGTGCACACTTGTTGGAGGCTAATTTTGGACTATTTCGGCAATTTTCTTGGTGGAAGTGTTCAACTAGGGTATTTGCTTGATGATTCTTGATGAATGTAAGTAATATTTCTGCAATTCTTATTCATTGAATGGTTATGATTATTTTTATATTGAATTTACATTAATATTATGAAATTTCTAGCTTAAAACCCTAGGAAGCCAAGCACATGTTATTGTCCTTGATTTAAGAGCTTTCACCTACTAGATTTTTCCAAGAAGCCAATTTTCTTGAAGCTTTTGCTAAGGGCCTTGCCATTGAAACACCCTAGCACTTTTTCTTCATACAAGCCGTCATTTTCTTCATCTTTGAGCTAAAGAAGGAGGAAAACTACTAGGGCCTAGGGTTACCTACACCATAGTAGCTATTTCCCCCCTAGGGTTTGGTAATTGAAGCCTTGGGTTACCAACACTTCAACTATTGACCTCTCTTTTCTTTAGTTCTCCTACTATCATATTTTCTTTCAAGATTTGCTTCTACTTAAAAAGACTCCATTTTCCCTAAAGGCGCTAATCTAAGACACAAAACAAATATCAAAACCTATACCTTAAGCTTTCTACTAACCACTCCTAACATTAGAATAACCTAATCTACTAACTTTGTTGTTGTTGTTACTAAAGTAAGATACAACCATATTTTGCAGTACTAAAAGCATCTAATAGCAATTGAAAGAGTTGATTAATGCACTGCCTTACTTGGTTATGACAAAATATAGTGTTTTGATGTTAAAAAGTGATTATTCTTGGTCATTTTGAAGCCATTTTAAGGCACTTATTGTGAAATTATTGTCGTATAAATATTGCTGCTACAAATTTCTGTTTACTTCACCATTATATCAGCCATTTCTTTTATTGACAAAGTCTGTGGTTTTATGAAGTACTAACAACAACTTGTACTTGTGAAATATATATTTTCTTGTTGCTTTCTTCCATGAAGGTACATCTTGATACTTCACTACTTCATTGGTTAAAACCCCAAGAATTTATGATCAGTGGTGACTTGTGAGAGGGGAATTTTTCATAGACATCTTAACCTTTCCTTCTAAAACCCCCAGGTCACCGGGGACGTCTCCCCTAGGCCATCAACCCTAAATAGAAAGAGGCATCCTATCGAAGTGATAGTGATAGGATAGTCTCCAATTACGCCAATTTGATTTCCATTAACCTTTTCCTTTGATCAAAATACAAATTGTGTGATAACACTTTGGCACCGTTGTCGAGGAACACTTAGTCAATTCTCCTCAAGACGACACTTTTCGATAAGCCTTTACTCAAAATCCTTTACTTTGCAAATCTTACCTAACGACTCCACTAAGGGTGATCCCCTCATCCCTTTGATAGTTTCAAGAAAATTATCTGGCGACTCCACTAACCTTTTCCTATGTGCCACCTTACTCTCAATTCTGTGATATTTCCAAGTTATGGGATCATGGCGCCCTAGGAGCAAGTGTATCCGACTATTTATTTCAAAATTCTTCAAGGATACCTGAATTATTTTGATACAAAATGGTCAAGCAACCCTCCAAGATTTGAAGGGGGCCTCCCAATTACTCACATTATAGAATTCTTGAAGTATATTAGCGAGATAGAATTGGGAGGGGAGGATGTTCTGGTAAAATTATTCATACTTTCTCTACCATCCTTTTTGTAATATTGATTTAAGGGTTGTTGCGAAGATAGGGGTATATCATCTTTCGTACACCTCATCAGTAGGTTTATTGACTTTTTCAAACCATGGTGCCAAACATATGAAGATTCCCTTCAAAATATCACAATAGCCTTAGAGGACGAAATATTCACCACTGATATTTTAGAAGATCTCAGGGATGTATATCATTCTCAATGCCAAGAGCCTTCTGATATGGAAGAAGATATTTATGAAGAAAATTGTCAACCCATTGAAGAGGATAAAGATTTCTCCCATTATTCAATAGAATGAAGTGAATATATAACTAGAGAAGTGAGTTATGAGGATGAAGCACTGGTAACCACTCCTCAGTCCGATGAATCTCTCCAAGATCTTATCTCCCCTGCACAAGATGAAGAGAATGAGGTAAGTCATTTTCCTTTTCAAGATTTTGATAGTACCATATTCTATGATTCAGAGAGTGAAGGAGAAATGGAATCCTCGGGCAAGGTGGATCCTCCTTGTTGTAGAGTTGAATATGTAGAAGCAAGTCTTCCATTTGATGAAGTCAACCAAATACTTGAAGCTCCTGCACAAGAAGAAGTAAACAAGGTGAGTTGTTTCCCTTCCCAAATTTTTAATAATTCTTTATCTTATGATGAGGAGAGGAAGTATTGGATGTTTTAACCCATTCATGTTATGATGAAGATAATGAATTTGTTGATAATATTGATGAATCCATACATGTCGGGAAGCGTAAATGGGATGTTATTGGATATGATGGAGATCCCATTTACGACATTGAGGGTCCTTTTCAAAAGTTTCCTTTACCTTTATCACATGAAGTTACTACTAAACTTGATATTTGGAAACAAGGACATGATATGGTTACAAACCTATTTCAAACACCCAAGGATGAGCTGGTGTTATATTCTCCTAATGACTTTCAGTCATACCTTGAGGATTTTGATGATTATTCCTCTAAGCACTTAGATTTATTCCATGAAGAATATTATCAACCACCATTGTGCTCAGATATTGATAGGAGTAAGGACATTGTTTCCCCGAAGAAGGATCCTTGTGATAATGTTCTCCAACCACCTTCGATTACTTTATCTTGTTGTGTCATTAAAGGTGTAGTTGGGAAGTATGCATTTTGTATTAAGTTTCCCATGAGGTAAACACTAGATTTCAAGGGTAGGTTGAATACCTCAAGAAGAAGTATGTCATCTCAGTCTTTCAACCTTCACTTAAGAGTTTTTCAGTCATTTCTAGGTCATTTCCAATCCTTTCCCAGGATTCAGATTTTGAAGACGTCCAAGGTAGTCGACTTTCAGACCTTTCGAGTCAGTCTTTTGAACCTTTGAATTTTCACGATACCTTCCTGAAGTAGATTGAGCACTTTCCCGAGAGAATGAATTGGGCCCATTTTGTCCCTCCCACCCGCCTCCATGAGCTAGACCTTACAATTTCCAATGATGCAATACATTTTCTAACTCAGGTTATTTTTTTTCTTAACTTATCACTCCTTTGGTTTATGATGAAACACAAAGGTGGGTATTGTGAGACATTGATAGGATGGTTTCACTGGCTATTTGACTACACCTAGAATACAACCAACATGTAAGTAGAGGTAAGTAGGTAGGCATTTGCATTCATTGTCTATACCATCTGCATTTCATGCTAGAGTAGTTGTATTTCCATTTGTATATATGCTTGCTTATTTTCATTTATTGTACCATATGTGATCCATGGGTGATATCACCACCCCAAATGATCACTAATAATATTATGTTGAGATCAAGTAGGTCAAAGGTTATGCCAGATATGTTGAGGTTCTCATGCGCTCTACGGTGAGAACATGTCCTCGAGTTGGAGCCAGGCGTTATCCCCTATCCTGGGGATAACTAAGGAGATTATGTATTGAGGCCCATAAGTCCTAGACATGGAGTACCAAGAGCTATGTTGACTTGAGGCTGGCCCTGGAGGGCCCATTCTTATTCTTCTTCAGTGCCTCCACCTTGTCAACAGTAGAAACATCCATCACATCGGCCTGGTCCTTCAGTAGCAGTGGGTCTTTCTCCATAAGGTAATGAGTCCAAGTATCATGGGATGTGTCACTATGATTCTCAAAACATTTGAATATGTGCATTTAATTTTTTTTACTTCTAATGTGTTCTTGGATCTTATGCCTTTCCACTTGTCCACACCTGGGGGGAATGACATGATGCCCTAGTAACTTGGTTCCATAGGGTTTGAGTTGCCATTGGGTGGGTTTATGAAAGTTCATCGTCTATTCCCACCATACTTACCACTTTTCATATTTTTTCCCTCTCAACCATCCCATACATTGGTTCGGGCATTGGGTTTTCCAAACTAGCAAAGGGTTGTACCTTACCTTGTGGGAAGAAGGGGATAAAGGCCCAAAGGTTAAAAGTAGCTGGAAAAAGATAAAAGACAAAAGAACAAAACCTTCAGATGCTTCACCCAAGGATCCCCGAGAAAGAAATAAAAGGCTTCTCAGCGAGAAACGGAGGGACCCATAAAATAATAAAATAAAAACCTAGTTGGAGGATAGGGGGTCTCATCATGAGCCAGCCTATTAGTTCCATGTGCATGTAGTGGTATGACACTACCACTCATCTGGTCACCACACGGGTAGTGTCTCTTGGTGGCATAGCCAAGAGAAAGGGGTTCTCATCATGAGCCAACCTTCTAATCTCCGTGAAATGCTTGTGGGTAACATTGTCACAACTGGTCACCATGCCAGGGCAATGTCCCCTAACTAGTCTCTTGAAAGAAAAAGCAATATGATTAAAAGATAAAATGAATGAATGGGCTTGGAAACATTTGCATCGATGACAAGGTGCAACTCACCCTCTTCAAAGGCACCCACAGGTAAGCCATACCTTCCCCTGTCATCACTACACCCATTGCTTAAACATCCCTTACCACCTCACCCACTTACATGGCCTAGATTTGTCTTCACCCAGAAACATCCCACATCCAATGAGAACTAGCCCAATAGGACATCCTAGCATTCCCTCCAAACCTGGCTTGTAGAATCGCATAACGTCTTTGAGCACTTATCTTGGAAAGGGGGTTTCATGCACTTGTTTAAATAACTTGATTATTAGATGTGATTGGCATTGCTATGATCCCTGTGACTTATGAGCCCATGGAGAGCGTACTTGTTATTATTGCAGGGCCACACTCGATGGATAGGTACATGTGGGGATATGATTAGTTCAGATATCCATAAGGTATAAAATCCCACCAGATGGATGTTGAGACCCCAGCAAGGGGCATAGATAGATCAGAGGTTTGCACCGGAGAGAGAGGAGTACGTTCCACCAGAGACAACCTGGCAGGCCTAGACCTAGGGGGGTCTTTCCCTTCTCACTATGATGTATGACTTGGAAGGCATATGACATCACCCATGTGACCCATGACATCACCCAACGTTTTGGACACTTTGGAGGTAGTTGTGTGACAAGTGGCACATGTGGTTTGATCCAGAGGCCCAAGGAGGCTTAACGTTTTGCTCCTGGAGGCCAACGTTGCCCTAAAAATTCCTAATGTCACCCTAAAAAGGCATGAAGTCACCTTTTTTTCTTGATTTAGGGTTTTATTATGTCATTTTATGTAAAAACTAGATATTACATGTAACTAGCCATGTTGACCTTTTTGACGTAATTCTTGTCATTGAAACTGTATAAATAAGGGTTTTTCCCTTGTATTTTTCATCATCTTTCACTCAGCTTGGTGAGGTCTGAAATTGGCGCCCTATTTGGGGTTACATGACTGAAATTTAGTGTGCACTTGTTGAAGGAGGCTAATTTTGGACTATTTTGGCAATTTTCTTGGTGGAGGTGTTCAACTAGGGTATTTTCTTGATGATTCTTGATTAATGTAAGTAAAATTTCTGCAATTCTTATTCATTGAATGGTTATGGTTATGTTGATCTTGCATTTACATTAATATTATGAAATTTATATATTAAAACCCTAAGAATCCAAGCACATGTTATTTTCCTTGCTTTGAGAGCTTTCACCTACTAGATTTTGCCAAGAAGCCGATTTTCTTGAAGCTTTTGCTAAGGGCCTTGCCATTGCAACACCCTATCACTTTTGTTTCATCCAAACCATCATTTTCTTCATCTTTGAGCTAAATAAGGAGGAAAAATAATAGGGCATATAGTTACCTACACCCTAGTAGCTATCTTCCCCCTAGGGTTTGGTAGTTGAAACCTTGGGTTACCAACACTTCAACTATTGACCTCTCTTGTCTTTAGTTCTCCTACTATCATATTTTCCTTCAAGATCTGTTGCTACTTAAAAATAATCCATCTTCCCTAAAGGAACTGATCTAAGACTTTCCATTAAGTAATTGACACAAAACAACTATCAAAACATATACCTTAAGATTTCTACTAACCACTCCTAACATTAGAATAGCCTAATCTACTAACTTTTTTGTTGTTGTTACTAAAGTAAGATACAACCATATTTTGCAGCACTAAAATCATCTAAAAGAAATTGAAAGAGTTGATTAATGCACGACCTTACTTGCTTCTGACAAAAACTAGTGTTTTTATGTTAATAAGTGATTATTCTTGATCATTTTGAAGCCATTTTAAGACACTTATTGTGAAGTTATTGTCTTATAAATATTTATGCTACAAAATTATGTTTAATTCACCATTATATCAGCCATTTCTTTTATTGACAAAGTCTGTGATTTTATGAAGTATTAACAACAAGTTGTAATTGCGAAAGATATATTTTCTTGTTGCTTTGTTCCAGGCAGGTATATCTTGATACTTCATTACTTCATTGGTTAAAATCCAGGAACTTTCTGATCAGTGGTGACTTGTGAGAGGGGAATTTTTCATAGACATTTTAACCTTGCCTTCTCAAACCCCTAGGTCATTGAGGACGTCTTCCCCATCAACCCTAAATAGAAAGATGCATCCTATTGAGGTGACAATGATAGGATAGTCTCCAGTTACACCAATTTGCTTTCCATTAACCTTTTCCTTTTATCAAAGTACAAATTGTGCAATAACATGCCCTCTTGTATCTTTTAGCTCTTATGCACTTGTTTATGTATATGTTATGAATGGTTGATGGAGGAAGGCCTAGCGCTAGCTTTGATGATGAATTCTATCTCTTTTGGTGGATTGTCTTAGCATTTCTCTTGATTTTGGTATGGTTTCTACTCTCTTGCTATCATTTTATTCAAGTCAAGTATTGGTATGCTAGAAGCTAGGTGGGAAGTATAAGGGAATACACCCCCACTATAGTCTTCAACATTTTATCTCATAAATTATTAAGGGTTTTCTAAGAGAAGTATAAGGGAATACACCCTCTTAGCTTAAACCCTAGCTTAGAGAAACTTACCTTGGGGAGTAAAATGGATTACACCCGCAAGGAGGTAGCTTCTCTAATCTCCTTGTGACTCTATTAAACCAATAATAAAGGCACTAGTCATTGATTTGTTGCATTGGAGAAATAAAATATTGCATTGGGAATGTGATTTTCAGTCATTTTTACTTCTTGCAAAGTGGATTGTTTTCCTTGTACCTTGGGCACCTCACAGCCACTAGGGAGTTCCCATCTTGGTGTTACTTATTTATTCTATTACAAAATTGCATATTTAGCCATTAGGGCTGCAGAAACCCTAACTTACTTGCTTCAATAAATCTCTTATCAACCATTGGTTTTTTCTCAAAGTTTGCACACTTACTCTCCTTGTCCTAGCACACTTTTTGGCAAAGTTTGAGGAGATTTTAGTGGCTGAGTTTATTTCTATATACTTTGAATTTTACAGCCATAAGGATGATATAATTTTCTACAGACAAGTGTTTAAAACAACCTTATCTTTTATGCTAAGAGTATTGTTTTTTTCATCTTGAGTTTAGCTAGTCATTTACTAGTTTTTCTCTTGCATTTTGTACTTGATCTTTAGAATTTATTAAGCAGCTTATAGTACTTTTTTATTGCTAATATATTATGTTATCTATTGCTGTAAATTAGGGACAATAATATTAACTTGTTGATCCAACTAACATATACTATAGCAAAGTGTCTTTTCTTGTGTCTCGGGAGGTACAATCATCCAAAGAAGTGTTATACCTATGGGGCAACAATTACTTGACTTGAAAGGCATCCTTTTCCACCTTTCACTCCACTTAGACTTGACCTATAGGGGATTCATTTCCATCCATATTCATCTCTGTATCAATCCCCCTAAGGTCACCGGGATCGCCTCCCTAGAGTGACCTAGTCACCCTTGAAGTGCAAGACCTACATCGAGGTGACATTGGATGTAGGATTTCCAAGTTGTATCACTTGTTCCATGGTTGGGTTGAGTTTTTCCCAACCTACAACTTGTGCTATAACATGGCCCATACAAGTTCGGTGTTGAACCAATTCCTCTGATAATATAATGCAACATCCCCAACCACCCCAAGTTGGGCCACGTCACACAACCTCAACTTTTGTATCTCCAAATTAACCAAACTGTAACATTCCCAGCATACTACTGAGCAATGTGACTTTGAATTTTTTATTGTGCAGAGTCTACTCTAACACAAGTCAGCGTAGTTTTACTTGAATTAATGCACTCATCCCAAGCTTGAGTTACGCTACACAACTTGTAATAGCAAAAGAAACAATTTATTTTAATACAACCTTAAGCAGCGGAATTTAATCAAACAATTGTGTGCACCATCATATTGAGCACACAATACAATTGTGCACAAAACCACCTGGGCGTCATGTGCCACTTCTGTTATTATTGTGCACAGGGTCTAATTCCTTAATCACACACACATGAGTTCTAGCCTTTTGAAGCACATAGGTTACGATTCTATGCACTCGACCACTCAATCCTCTTATTGATGACTCGTAACCAAAATCAAAAGGTTAAACTTAAAAGGAAAAGTTACCATCAACTAACATACTCATGCACAACTACAATTAAAGGCTAAAAACACCATACTTATATGTGCAAGCAACATTAAATGAAATAACAAAAAATACGTGTATGCAACACATACAAGAATTAACCCATGTCAAACATAGTCAAATATGCACACAGTAAACAACACAAGTGCATAAAGAACACTCATATTTTTATTAAAGTCGTCAATTGTGGCCTTGACTCAAACGTTCCTCCTAGCCATAGGCATTGTTTCTCATAAGATTTTAGCAACAGGTCACCCCTGAGGTAGGGCTCAACTCCACTAGGGAAAAAGGGGTTCCTAGTGATAAGCTATAGTCTGAAACACAACATAATTTCTCAATCATAGGTGCCTACTGCTGCAACTATCCCATAGTCCTTCATTCCCCATGCACATGTAACACCTAAGGAAGTGTGCCCCTTCTCTTCTCCATAGTCCTTTGGCTTCCCCAATTCCCTTCCTAGAGTTACCAACAATAGGTCGAACATGAATTCTTCAAGCACTATGACTAATGCTCAATGCACTAGAGAACGAATCTCAGCAAAACTATCACCTGGAGAGTATGCTCATAGGTCTGATAACCACTCCACAATAGCCAATATCTCACCCAGAGAGATTTCTCAGGGTTTATCAACCCAAATCCTTGACAGTAGAATTATGTTTACAACACCACAACTCCATCCAAGCTTCTCTGGGAAGATAAGGTAATAATCCAATTTTCCATACTGTCTAACCTCCTTCTACTCATGAGGGTGTGCTACATCAATTATCTCCCCTCATGGATAATTTACCCATGCAATAATTTCCAAAATACACTAAGGCCAACAATATATATTGCATTCCTTCCACACTTGTCACCTCCAAAAGTAGCTTTAATCCACTTGGTGACCCGTTCCCAACCCTCGGGAACTTAGGATAAAATCATATCCATAACATTACACTTTTTCTAGAAATATTAAAAATATTCCTCAAGACTTACAACTCACCCCCTTTTTCCTTTTTCAATGGAGTCATCCCCCCCATCTATTTTCGTCTGAGTCTGTCAGTGCATAATGATGCATTATTATATTAATAATCATGATTATAATTACATGGATATGCACACTAGCCTATCTGCATCCAAGCTCACTAACCTCATAATCACACAGGATCTCCAACCTCCATACATATCCATTCATACAATGCAATGTGCGCCCTTATCTAGGTGTGTGAAACACATAAAATGTGTGCACTATATTCTTTGATAACACTTCTTCGTGTACTAATCAGATTCACGCAACAACAAAACTAGGTGTCATTGGCTCACTAGCCTAAATGTACATTTCATTCACACTTGGCACCTACAACTCACCGACCTATATGTATAATTACAAAGGGTCTGAATCAAGGATATTGCAACCCACAAAGTTTTGTATGTACGAGTTCCAATGGTTTTGATGTTGAGTACTCCTTTGAAAGCTTTCTCTTGTCTGCTTCCCATCCTTACATCACTTGCAAATATTGTTTGAATGTTTTGTGATCTTTGGAATGTCTCTCACTTCTTGTTAAGTGTTTATTTTCACTAGATTATCAAATTTCATATGGCCCATACTTCTGTGCCATAACCATCTTTCATCTATTTTTCCCATATAACATTTTTCTCCTTCTATTTCATTGAGAATATATACATTTGGTTCTATTTTCATTTCCCACTAATATTTATGAGCCTACCTTCCTTATCTCACTTCCTTGAGAATGAAATGTGAGAGTGTGTCCTTGATCACACGTTTGACTAACACTGAGAATATTATGTTTCAAACCTTCAACATACAATACATTCTTTGTTTTAGTCTTTCCATTATCAAGACTAAGAGTACCTTTTCCAACTATTCTTGTGGTAGTATTATCTCCAAATGTTACACTACCTTCATTTACTTCCTTCAAAGTAAGAAACTTTATATGGTCCCCTATCATGTGGCTTTAGCATCCACTACCAATGTACCATTGATTTCCTTTTATGCTCTTCTTGCTCTTGCTTCTTTTTCCAAACTTTTGTGGATTCTTTATTTTGTTTGGTAAGGATATCTTTTTGCCTATTTTTTCTAGGAGATTCTATAACGCCACTTCTACAAAAGTCAATTAAAGGGTCAAATGAATTATTGTTTCTATTTGAGAACCCATAAGTACTTATGTCTTTGTTCCACACATAATTATTACACGCTCTACAATCTATTGCTTTATGACCAAAGAGATTACAACAAAAACAATAACCAAAGAAATATTTTTGGTACCGAGTTGTGTGAGGCCACCTTGGTGGAAAAGATATTTTGAATTCGTCCTTGTTGTCCTTATGAGGAAGGTCAGGTTTTTGTGGGAAATCACTCTCTTTCTTCCTATTTCCTTCATTTTGGATGGAGCATTTGAGAACATATCAACATAACTTTTAGGTTTTTCTTCATTCAACTTCTTTGGTGGATTTATAATCTCATAGTTTGAATTTTCTTTAAGAGTCTTTTGATTCTTATCATAGCCAAGACCATTCTTAATTAATGATGACCTTTGCAAATTGATGATGTCATATAATATTTTAGCAATCTTTTTAAACTTCAAGATTCTATTCAACTAAGTAGTTGACTTATCCAATTCATTTCTTAACAAAAAAATTTCAGATTCTAACTTTTCACAATTTTCTTCCTTTTTTCCTCTTCTAGTTGAATCTTTAGGCTAATAATTGTCTTTTTTGTTTCTTCAAGACTTTGTGATATTTTCTCTTTTGAATCACGATCCTCCTCTTCATATTTTTTCATATACTCCTTTTTTTTTGTTTTTTAAATTCATAAGCTTCTTTATTTTTCTTAAGGCACAAATGAGCTCTTCTTCAAGATCCACTTCCCCATTTGTTTTAGCATTTTCCTCTTTTACTAAATTCATCATTTATTTCCCTTTGTCTTCATTATTCAAGAAATCAATATTTGTTTTGATTTCCATAAATATATTTTCTACTCTATCGCTATCGAAAATTCTTTCACTACTCTCTTCAGATGAGTCACTAACC